>BQNB010015247.1:0-72063 GCA_026074375.1 Tanacetum coccineum | reverse complement strand
TATATATATATATATATATATACATACGTATATACATACGTATATACATATACATATTATACATATATACATACATATATATACATATACATATATATATGTACATACATATATATACCTATACATATATATACCTATATATATATATATATATATATATATAATATAAAATAAAACACCCACTTACCTTAGTTTCTGTTCATTGTCCTTCACCATCAAAAAAGGACGAGAATTCTACCATCGCGCACGCTGATGGGTCTCCATCAAAGTTATAAATAGCGTGAGGCGTGGCGGCATAAGCAAGCCTTGCGCCTTAACGGCTATGACGAAGCGTATGCGTTTTTAAGACGACACAAAATATAAAAATATTTATATGTTTATATCATATTTCATATATATTGAGTTTACATAAATCATTGTACATAATTAATAAAGTTAAGAAACTATCTTTACATGTAATATTCTTCATTTAGAAAAAAAATTATCAGAGTTAAATCCAAAAAACCCGTCACGCCTCACGCCTTATCACGCCTAATCTTACATCATGCCTAAAATCAACGCCTTGATTTATTTCGTAACATGAAGATCACGTCTCACACTTAACGACGCTTTAACGTCGCCATAACGCGTCTTTTAAAACACTGATCTCCACTATGGGGTTGGCATGCTCTTATCCGGTTAGAATTGGTGCACCACCCATCATAATAACAAACCGTAGACTACTATTAGTTAGACTACTATTAGCAAGGTTAAATGGCCGCTTCACAAACATTAAATAGCCACAAAATCTTCCCACTTTACACACAATCAATGTTACAATTAAATTTATTTAGATATTCGTTATGGGGCCTTTATTGAAGGAACAAAATATGAATGTGACGTTGTAGCAACCAACAAATCATTAACAAACTAGTAACAGTTTTTGTAGTTTTGGTGAGACTCCCTTGTCAACCGACGTTGGTTTGTTAGTTACCCATAATACACTGTGCCTTTGACTTTTGGAGAGTACTAAGTGACAACCGACTCAAGCTATAAACATAGACAGTGACGAAGCTTGATCAAGTTTATCGGAAAAGCTAAAATAGAATTGTTTGATTTTAGAGGGACTAAACTCTAAAAATATTCTTTATAGTAGTGTACTCAACTACTCATAGATAAAATACAATAAGAGCGCTGGGTACAGTGGTGCCGTTGGGAAAAAGTGCTGCCACGTCACCAGAAACCCAACGGCACTACATTCGTGGGTAACAGTTGGCACCAGAAAATCTGGTGCCGTTGGGATTTTTTTTTATATATAAAATTAAAAATACACAATATTAACTAAAATTACCTTCATTCATTAAAAAAAACACATTACAAGAAAAAAAATACATTAAACTTAAAGACAATAAAAGTAAAGACATTAAAACTAAAAAAATACATAAGATAATCATTCTTGCGTTGGATATTTTGCCCGGATTCGTGCTTGTTGGGCCTTCACGATAGCGGCGTTCATCGGATCCAATGAGCTTGTGTCCATAGTTAGCACCCGCATATCCTCGGCTATCTTTTGAGATTCGAGTAAATCGACTCTCGCTCGAGACTCCCGCTTAAGAACATCTTGCTTCATCTTGCGCTCTAACTCGTATTGTTGTTGAAGCATTTCTTGAAACATTCCCGGGTTTGAACCGGAACTTGCGGTCGAGTTAGACGAACGTTGGCTCTTTTGGATCCGGTACATCCCGTCCGGCCTTGGCAAGGCGTCGGGGCCAAAATGCTCGGGGTCCTCTTCCGTAACCCGAAGACGATTACGTCTTGCATTTGTCGAGTCGGGATTTTTCCACTTGTGCTTGTCCTTCAAAAAATTCCAAGCGGCCGAGTGTTTAAAATCATTCTTCCATGTTCTTTTAAACAACATGTGGCAACGTTCCATGAAATCTTTATCGTTCTCCCCGCTCATAAGAGCCGTTTCACACACAATCGTATTAAACTTTCCGACATCTCGATTCATCGGAGTCCACTTTCCCGTAATCATGTTCTTGGAACGATTTGGGTACTTGAGTCTTTTGGCTTCCTTGTTGTAAACATCCATAACTTTATACCAAAAAGTATCCCTTTGTTGATCCGCACCTTCTTTTGGATCCTCGGATACTTGGATGTAAGTCTCCGCCAAAAGCAATTCCTCACCGTCGGTCCATAAACTACGAGCTCTTTTCGGGGCCTCGTCTTCGTCTTCGGTTGTTGGTTGAGTTTTTTGGGTTTTCTTCGTCTTCGTCTTCGCCACTTTCTTCACCTTCGTTTTTTTCGACGTAGGGGTCGGGACCGGCTCTTCTTCTTCATCGTCTTCGGTTTCGTCAACAAGGTGGAAGGATTGTTGGGAGGATCTTGGTTGTGATTCATTTTGGTTTTGTTGTTGTTGTTGCGAAAATGTTGAATATTGTTGTTGTTGTTGCATTTTCCATTGAGAAAATAAAGCGAAATCGTCGGGATTCATGTATGGGTTTTGTTGAGAAAACGTGGGAAAGTAAGGTGTTTGGGTGTTCGGATTCGAAGACGAGCCCGGATTGTTGGCCGGATTCGAAGACGACCCGATCATTTGGTTCGAAGGGTCGTTAAGCATTCCGGTAATCCAAGGGTTGTTGGGATTCATTTTGTTGAAAGAAAAATTAGAGAAGTGAAGATTTATGTGTTATAAAATGTATTGGAAGTGTGTGTGAAGTATGAAATAATAAGGAGGTATTTATAGGATTTTTAGGGGGTAAAATTTGGAAATTTTAGGGCAAAAAGACAAAAAACGGCTATATAGCCGTTACATTCAAACACCCCAACGGCTATCTTTTAAAAAAAAAAAAATTTATTTTTTCTGGGCAGGTGGTGACGGCGCGACAACGGAAAACGCCACCGAGGTAACGGTGCGCCAACCGTTTTCTGGCGCCGTTGGCGATGGCACCAGAAACGGCGCCACCGTACCTCCTTCTCTTAGTAATTTTGCCAATAATCCATCAGGTAATATCTCAAAGTTTATGTTTTAACTTTTTATCAAGATTTTTTTTTCTAAAATACAATGTTATATGTTTCAAGCTTTAACTGTGACCATTGAACTATATAAATACTTATTAGTTAGATTGGGTATTTACTTTTTTTTTCTAACAAAAGCTATGCAATATTAGTTGCTATGTGCCTATGTTTTACTGTTATACCTTTACTTTTGGTACTTAGTGGGGCCTCCGAGTGGTCATGGCTAGAGGTGGCAAATGGGTTGGGTTGGGTTGGTTTGGGTCATGGGTTAAATGGGTTATGGGACATGGCAACGTTGGATTAGGTGGTTATCACTCTTGCCTCTGGTAAAAAAGGTCAAAGATTCGATCCTCACTCCTTTTAAGGCCGAAGATCGGTTTCTACCTTTGGTAGAACCTTTCACATTGATTGCGTTATATATAAGTACGCCAATCCTTTTCTTTTTTTATTTCTTCTGAAAGGCGTCTATCCTTTCACCTATCGAGTTCACGAAGTTTAAATCCATGATTACACATGATTGAATTAAACAAAACTGTATAAAAATACATTATAATACTCCCAACAGATAGTGGTCGATAACATTAGCTAGATAAGATTAAATACGCAATGTTTGTTTTATGAGGTAGTTGATGATGACTTCACCCGAGGATATTAATAGACACGTATTCATAGACCATATAGTACATCTTTTATTTTACTCGATTAACAAAATAGTTATTACAACATATATGTTTTAATGTCATTACTGCACCAAACTAGATCAGTTTATAAGTATGTGTTAACTGAATCATAAACCAAGCTATTAGAACATCGTGATGGTTGACCATCCTTTTTCATATCGCGAGTTAGCCAAAGAAGGTCAAGCCAAAATTTGCATTATGCATATGAACTAATCAGTATCAACAAACAACGTGTCATTTAGAATGAGTGTACTCTATGGTTTGATGTCCTTTGATCAAATATACTATCAGGCTTGTTTCTATTGTGTCAGGTTTATTTTGGTATAAGACTTATGAAGTTTGTATTTAAGATCATAAGTGCATGTGTTAATTAAGTTTCATTCTTTATATGATCGTCCGATTAAGATATCAAATAGTCACAAACAAGAAATCTCTCGGTTTGAGTCTTGATGAAACCATATTCATCATTTTACAAGATTACATCGTCAAATTCATGCCAATTTCTTAAAATGTTTGGGCCAAATATTAAAGAAGTCAGTGTCTTCAACTCTTCATTAAATATCATAAGACTATAGCAGAGGCTGCAGAGCTATTACAACCCTCACGTCATAGATCAATGGATTAATTAAGGCCGGGTTAGAATCCTCTTACAATTATTGTATCTAATGTGCTTGAAGATTATTCTAATGTTGATGTTCGAGCATACGTACATAGATGAGAACATTTCGGGTTTTTTTAAAAACCGAACCGGTTTTTTAACCGAACTGGTTTTAGCCAAAACCGGTTTAAATCGGTTTTGACTAAAACCGGTTCGGTTAAAAACCCGTTTTTCATATTGAAAATGTTTAACCGGTTCGGTTAGTCAACCGGTTTTATGCAAGGTTGCAAAAATCGCTAGGCGCTAGCTGGGCGGCCGGGTAACGCCTAGCGATTAATCGGTTAGGCGGGGATTAATCGGATTGGACTTTTTATATATAAAATTATAAATTTTTGAAATATATGCCTGATTTTCCCGATTTAGCCGATTTTGTCCGATTAATCCCCGATGTGGCCGATTTCTATCCGTAACCGAGTTGACCGATTTAGCCGATTTTTATCCGATTTGGCCGATTTATGCCCGATTTGGCCGATTTTTATCCGATTAATCGGTATGTTGACCGATTTTTGACCAAAACGATTAATAAGGCCGATTAGCGAAAATCAAGGCGGTTAATCACCGCCTAGCGCCTAGGCGCCGATTAATCGGCCGCCTAGGCCGATTTTTGCAACACTGGTTTTATGTAACCGGTTCGGTTAAAAACCGGGTTTAACCGGTTTACAAACCGATCCGGTCGACTTCTGTTAAATCGGTTACAAATCGCCGGTTCGGTTTAAGAAAAACCGGTTTCGGTTTTCTTTCCCGGTTCGGTTCATGAACTGGTTTTTATTTACACCTCTATACTTACAGAGCTAGATATATAACTTTAGCTAGTTTACAATGCCATTCTTGAATAGTTGATTACATATAATATAATTGCAGGGGTAGTAGCACACACATAAAGTACAACTAAAAAGGAATGTTTAAGCTCAATTATGGGTACCCCTATTGGTACCCCTGGCCCATGAATAGTGCCAATAAGGTACAAAAGATTTCTTTTGTACCCTTCTTTTTACAGTGCAACGCAGTTTTTTATCAGTTTCTGTTCCGTAATTTTTGACAGTTTCATACTTTTGACCTGTTAAACTTTATATTTTTTGTTTCGTTTTTTCCGTGTCACAGTTTTATAACATATACAAAATTATAAAAATACAAAAAAAAAACCGGAAAAAACCTGGAGGGGTACAAATGGTGATGCAGGGGGTACATATATCATAAGCCCTCAATTATACATTGCTGTCACATCACATATATACAAACAAGTGGAAGTTTGAAGATTAAATATTGAGTAAACTGCAAAAATCATCCCTGTGGTTTGTAGATTTTGACATTAATCATCCCTAGCCGATACTATTAGCACTAATTATCTCTGAGTGGTTATATGTCCGGCAAAAATCATCCTTATTGGGGATGATTTTTGTAAAAAGTTTAACAAAAAGTTTTGCAAAAATAATCCTTATAGGGATGATTTTTGCCGAACTTTTCACCACTTAAGGGTGATTAGTGCCAATAATATCGGCTAAGGATGATTAGTGCCACAAACTACAAACCACATGGATGATTTTTGCAGTTTATTCTTAAATATTTGATGCCAAACATTCAAAAGGTTAGCAATTTTGTTTATTTGTATTGCTTTGTTGCGGTTAATGGAAATTTATGGCAATATATTAACAACTCATGGAGTCATGGGCTATAACATAATACTACTATTTGTTACAAATCAAACTGTTAAGTCACTTGATTTGAAAATGGTATTAGTGGACAAGAACGTTAAAAAGCACAAGATACAATTGTTAAAGGAATAACTTTATAATATAACGACAAAACAACTATTTTATTGATTACAAAATGTCCAACAATTGTTTCCCGATAAGTCGATAACATACACGTAATACTGTTTATACAAAAACTGTCAAGACTTGAGTCCCTTTAGTTTGAAAATGGTGTTAAATAGTTGACAAACGCAATGAAAACAGATGATACAATTGTCATTTGTCAATGAGCAAAAACGTCGTCTTTAAAGGTGTGTAAGGTGAGCGACTGCACAAGGTCTCAAAATTTGTCTCGTTAATAATTATATGCATGTGTACATATATTTTTCACAAAGAAAAAAAAATATTTAGATAAGAAAATATCTTAAATGAGTAATATGTTAAACGTTTAGATAACTCATTGCATTATATCTTATAAACGGTGACACTTTATGTATAAATGTTCTTTCACGAAAGGCCTCATTATATAATTTCGTACATGGCCCTCAAAATTTTTATAAATTTAGAGACGACTCTGATGAGCAAACACTTATTTTTGTTTGCTCATAATTTTTCAAAGAAGTTATTTTAATTAGATTCTTAGAAAATATGGTATTTTAGCTTTTACAACTCCTTAGGTAGTAAGTTCGATCCTGGATGAAGGTATAAAACTTTCTTGTTTCAAGAGTGGTGTTTTACTTTCGGTATATGTTGAAGTAAATTTATGTGGGCCGCTTGGGCTTGGCAAATGGGCCTCAATCCTAGAGATAACCTGATTCGGCTTGGCTCTTTCGGAGGTTGCTCATTCGTACCCTAGCTGAAATAAAAAAAACATTGTTAGCTCGCCTCGAGTTTTTAGTCCACGACCAACTCTGGCGTAAGAGTAAGTATGGTTGGTATGAGATAATTGCGGAGAGAATTGAAAAGAGAAAATGTGGTTTGGAGTAGGTGTGTTGTCTATCCCTTGGACGAACGACCCTTTGCTATTTATACTACTCTTAGCCTCACCCGACGACAAAGAGGACTATGGTTGTCATTTACCTCCGGCGGGAAGATCGCCGACCTTGTCCCTCAATTGCCTTCGCTGATCTAGTTGTTGCTTTGCGCCAGACTATCTTTGTGGTCCTCTTGTCATGTCTCTTCGTACACTGCTATCGTACCTTGTTTGACTAACGCTGAGGCCTTAAATCCGAACCTGAACCATCCTCCAATGGCTCAGCTTCTCCGGAGTATTGTTTCGGCTTCTAACGTGTTTGCATTGTTGATGTGTCGTTGTGTGGTGTATATTTTATTGATTCAAGTTTTAAATTTATATTTTGCCGACTAAACCAAAAACAACACTTTAACGGGCAGTGTACCCGATCGGTAGTAGTTTCGTGGCAAGTAGGGTGTCGAACACTTGAAGCGAGGTTAAATCTATCTATTTAATTAATATCTTGGCTATCTAATCTATGTTAATTCTATTCTATTCTAAACCTATGTTAAACCTATGTCAGTCTAAATCCTAATTCTAACGGGAAAAAGAGGGTTTTCAGCCTGAGAGACTGGCACGGTTTGGTTGGTGACTACAATCAATTCAAGGCACTTTTACCCACGCAAACAAATTAACAAAAGATAAAAGAGCGGTCGAACCTTATATAAGAAAACTGTATTAACCATTATCAATCCGATTAGAAAGTTGGTTTGTTTATTAAGTGCAATGATTTCTTCTCTCGAGGTGGCATATCATTCTTAAGACTTAGGGTTACATATCCTATACCTAGACACATTAATTCTGTCTCAATTAATGCATCCTGCATTAAAGCATCCTAATTTGATAATTATAATCTATCTTTGGGATTAAAGCAATGGTGTCTTGGGTAAACCCTTATTCATTAAAACTTTACCACACTTACGCTTTAATGGCAATTTATACACTAGTAGTCCACTTGTCCAACTATCCAATGGAATCAGAACGTTACTTGTTGAATTATCTAGGTCACCTGCTAGTCAACACCATCAATAAACCTCATTGGCTATATCACAATTAACTAATTAAAGCCGAAGCGTATCATAGTAAAGACTTAGAAGGATAATATTTGCGTAACTATAATTCTAGATGTATAATGCTACTCGTGGAGGTATCCCAGACTCTAGATCTACTTGGTCCGCTTCACTAGATCCAGTTGAATGATAGGTCGCATACAAAAGCGCGTAAACAAGTATTAATTGATAAACATAAACAAGCATACAACGATAAATTAAGAAATTGAGATAAACGAATACCAAACATTCAAATCTTTTTAATAATGTGGCTTATATACACGAAAGGGTATTAGCCTTCAAACGTCATAATAAATACAAGAGCAATTATTTAGCCAAGGTAAACTAACCGAGTTAACGAATGATACCAAAAACTGAACGATTACTAAAGTATATGGAATTACACGATGTCTTTTATGGAATTGATAACGTTGCTCGACCTCTTCTGCTCTTTTTCTCCTCTGAAAATCGACTTTTATGGTTTAGGTATCGAGAATATGATTTAGCACACTAAAAACTCGTTTTTGAGTTTTCTATTTATAAGGTCTGGAAGTCGGTTGGATACGGCGTATCCAAGTGTTGCATACGGCATATTGGGGATTTCTTGGAGTAGGGACCACTGATGACATCAAATAACGTCTATTTTATAGCATCATTTATCCCATGTTATTAACCCATTTTGTATAGTTATTGCAAAGAATTGTTACTTAATCGTTTATATTTGAGAATTGAAGTAATTATGGAGTAATTGGTGAAAGTTAGCAAAAGGCGCGCATTCTGGAGCTTAAATGAAGATATTTTGAAGATTACTATTCTGAAAACCAATACGCCGTATCCATCAAGGAAGATACGGCGTAACCGTGCCTGCACTCACCAAAGACCACAGAGGAATAAAGATCAATACGCCGTATCCAGAGAGAATCAATACGCCGTATTCAAGAAATGGAATCAATATAATATTCTGGAAGATATCAAGCGTGGTCCCTGCTCCAAGAAATCCCCAATACGTGAAACTCAAAAACGAGTTTTAAGTGTGTTAAATCATATTCTCGATACCTAAACCACAAAAGTCGATTTTCAGAGGAGAAAAAGAGTAGAAGAGGTAAAGCAACGTATTCAATTCCATAGGAGACAACGTGTAATTCCGTATACTTTAGTAATCGTTCAGTTTTTGGTATCATTCGTTAACTTGGTTAGTTTACCTTTGCTAAATAATATCTCTTGTATTTATTATGACATTTGAAGGCTAATACCTTCGGGTATTAGCCATTATTATAAAGATCTGAACGTTTGGTATTTGTTTATCTCGATTTCTTGATTTATCGTTGTATGCTTGTTTATGTTTATCAATTTATACTTGTTTACGCGCTTTTGTATGCGACCTATCATTCAACTGGATCTAGTGACACGGACCAAGTAGATCTAGAGTCCGGGATAGCTCTCCATATATTAATCTTTACATCTAGAATCATAGTTACACAAATATTTTCCTTCTAAGTCTGTGTCTAGGATACGCTTCGGGCTTAACTAGTTAATTGGATATTGCCAATGGTTTATTGATCGTGTTGACTAGCAGGTGACCTAGATAATTCAACAAGTAACGTTCTGATTCCATTGGATAGTTAGACAAGTGGAATACTAGTGTAAAAATTACCATTAAGCGGTAAGTGGGTAAAGTCTCTATGAGCTAGGGTTTAACAAGATCACCATTGCCTTAATCCCTAAGATAGATTATAATCAGCAAATAAGGATGCTTTATGTGGATGCTTTAATTGTGATAGAATTATTGAGTCTAGGCCTTAGGATGATGTAACGCCTAAGTCTTACGAATGATATGCCACATCGAGAAAAGAAATCATTGCACTAAATAAACAAACCAACGTTCTAATCGGATTAATAATGGTTAATACAATTTTCTTATATAAGGTTCGATCGCTCTTTTATCAATTGTTAATTAGCTTGCGTGGGTTAAAGTGTCTTGAATTGATTATAAACACCAACCAAACCGTGCCAGTCTCTCAGGCTGAAAACCCTCTTTTTCCCGTTAGAATTAGGATTTAGTCTGACATAGGTTTAACATAGGATTAGAATAGAATAGAATTAACATAGATTAGATAACCAAGATATCAATTAAATTGATAGATATAACCTCGCTTCAAGTGTTTGACACCCTACTTACCACGAAACTACTACCGATCGGGTACACTGCCCGTTAAAGTGTTGTTTTTGGTTTAGTCGGCAAAATATAAATTTAAAACTTGAACCATCTTAAATATACCATACAATGACAACACATCAAGTTTTTGGCGCCGCTGCTGGGGAGTGAAAATTAATCTTGATTTTTATTTGATATTTTGGTTTTTAACATTAGATTAGATCTAACCCTTAGGATTAGTGTAATTTAGATTAGTGTATATTCTTGTATAATCTGTAATATTTGTATATCTGTATTTAATTATTTGCTTGTATATATTTGTGTGTTTAATTGTTTGGGTATTTAATTGTTTGATACGCTGTTCTGGTCGACAGTTGAATACGGCGTATCCACTTCCATCGGATACGGCGTATCCAGTTCTCTGTCCAATACAGCGTATTCATTCAAACTAATCAATACGGCGTATCCACTTCCATTAGATACGGCGTATCGATCATCTGATAAAATTCTTTTCCATACTCGAACTTAAGGCTCATAATTTTTTTATATATACCTTTCTCCGCTGGTTCTATTGATAATTTTCTGGATATTTTTTAGTAAGAATGACAAAGGTTATCAAAGGAGAGTTCGAGAAAATTAAGGATGTTAAGGTCATAGATGTTCTGCTCACTTGCGATGCATCACTTGAAGTTTTCAACGATGAAGTCAGTTGATTAAGCAAAATGGATGATGATTTATTCACATATGAAGTTGACGTTTCTAACATCCCATGTGACTCAAAAATGGATAATGATTCGGAACAAGAAGCTGATGATGATATGGGATATGATCTGTCTGATGTTTCATTTATTGAATGGTTGGGATCAAAAAATTTCAACTACAAGACAATGGATCATTATACTATGAAAGCATTATGGATTTACTAGATCAGAGGAGATGATGAAGTAGAGCTCACTGATGAGGAATCTTCTGATGATGAAGATGATATTGCTGAAATCTTTAGGATCGACACTAATATATTTGATTACGAGACACCTCTCTGTTTAGCATTTAAGGAATTTAACTACCTTCTCGAAGTGGATCCAGATTTACTTACAAAGGATATTATAGGATTCAAAACCTATGAAGATTACAAGGATGATTGGATCTATGAATGGCACAAGGACGTACCATGGGTCGATAAGAAGCCATAGACTGACGCTGGAGTTTGGACCAAACCCACACCAGTTAAACATACTTGCAAGCCTTTTAATTATAAGATTGGATGTTTGGAATGGCCAACACATAGTTGGAAGGATGATGGATACTGTAATGGAGGAAATTTACCCGGAGCTTACATTATTGGAAACCAACTCCATTATCAGGATTACGAGTGGTACGAAGCTTTGGAGAATTATAAATTAAAGGACGAGGCTTTAAGAAACAAAGCTATCATGGAAGGATTCATCAAAGAAGATGATGACGAGTCACGTTACGAACAAAAAAGACAATGGAATACTTATGCAAACAACGATGATGCTTATGAGATAAATCATGAACATAATAAGAGTAAAGAATTATGTGAAGTTCATGAGCAACCGGTGTGCAATATAAGGAGATATATGATGATCAAATATTCGTTTAATGATGATGAAGAGTATGTTGCTGTAAAAGAAGACGAATACGACGATCTTACTGTTACAAGAAAAGAGGCATGCCGAGCTTACCAAGAAAACCACCCCCAAACCCCCAGAATCTTTCTAGTTTGGACGAAGGATGGATGTGATAGAGCTGATTAAGGAAGTTGAGAAATTCTACTATAAGATCTCGCTGTAAACAAAAGTGCTTCCCGGGAGACAACCCGGATTGTTATTTAATTTTATCGAGTCTGTCTTCCCAGACATCAATACGGCGTATCCGCCCCATACCATACGGCGTATTGATTGTCTGGACGTTATCAGTCTTTATTTTATTGCACTTTAAAAACATTATTGTCAGATTTTGAATACGGCGTATTCACTAAACTGATACGCCGTATCCACCAGTCTGACCCGTAATTAGTTTGTTTAGTTTAGTTTAAATTAACCATAGGTACCAAGATAGGAATGCACTTGTTCTTCCTATATTTTATACAGGACATCTAGAAAGAAATATCGACGAAGTTGGTGGAATGCACATTTTCTGGAATTTTATGTGTGTGCTGTTCGTGCTAGGATTCAAACACTGTTCAACACAATCTTGCTCATAAATGCAACTTGAAGAATCTACCGAGCAAATATCAGGGGAGTTTCTCATTCTAATTCTTTTTAAATTCCCATATTTAATGTTTTATGTATACAACGAGGACGTTGTATAATTCAAGTGAGGGATGGAATTAGAATATTTACTTGTCCTAATTTTCACACTAAAATGCTTAAATTATGCTCAAATTTAAAAAAATTCAAGCATAATTTTATGAAATTACTTGTTACATAACCCACACACAATAACCCTTGTTAGATAATTGTGAGGATTTAACCTTTCCGTTTCCAAATGTTTATCCAAATTCCACAAAATATGAGTGTGTCGGTGATGTTGTAGACTTTAGAACTTGTCTTGGTATATCACTTGAGACCGCAATGATAAGTGTTATGGATTTAGATGGGGTAACTTGTTTAAATTGGTAAATTTTAGGATTACATCCAAATCGCCTTTACATGTTGCTTATTAACTAACTACACCGGTTAGTTAACCTCCCCGTTTAAACCCTTTCCACTCTCATCTTTAGAGTGATGATCCATTAGAACAACCCGTAGAGCCAATCCTTTAGGAATTACACCAACTATTTGTTTCGTTACACCCTTACACCTTAACCTACCCTGTTAGATTAAGTTTAATTTACAGTTGCTAGTTGCTTAAAGTGTAAAGTTTGTATTTTCCGAGTCTTGTGTCATTTTCTATCTTTGGTGCGGTTGGAAATTTGCGCATTGCAAATGGGAATGTATATTAGTAGTCAAAGCTCATGTGATTTTACTACCGTCACAATTATTGGTGAATCCGAAGACGAAGGAACTATCGAAGAAATTATCCGAAATTATTATGATCGTGAAGATGGTGAAACTACACCGAGATTTGAAGTATAGTTAGCAAAAAAATTGAAAAAATGAGAAAAATACAAAAAGAGAAAGAAAGTTTGAAGATAATCGTTTCGCAAAGGAATTACCGAAGGAATTACATGAAGGATCGATTATTCGTTGATACGTCTAAAAAATCAACGATGTAAAGTATTGTACAAAGTGGAAGATATCGCCACTTGCCTTGTAGAGTATGTAAAGTTTTGGGATGATTGGGAAGTTGATCGTTACGGGAACGCCAACTTAGGTTGTTGTTTTTGATCGAAGATCAAGACGTTGTAAATAGTTATGTCTTTATCATGGTAACGGTCGGGAAAAAAGTGTCTAGCAACTTGTATCTTAAGTCTTAATCTATTTGTTTCTTGATTTTTATTTAACAACAATTTACTTCCTTTTCACCTGATGATTAGCCGCTGGTTTTATACGAATGAGGATTCATACGAACATGCATATCTATTCCGTCGTTACGGCCATGTATGCAAGTTAGAAGGTTCCTACCCTATATCATTCTTCATCTAACCGTTGGTTAAATTCAAATGGGGATGTGATCGAACACACATGTCTATCCTGACATTCCGGGTGTGTATGTGTGCTTCAGCTGCCTTGTTGGAGTGGTACTTCTGGTGAAAGATTGTAGAATGTTCAAACCGTATGCCTTTCCATACAAAAACCCATATTTACCTTTATAAACTTTGTTACTCCTTAGCTTTAGCGGTGGAGATGTGTATCCTTGCCAAGCTTATGATAGAATACTCGGCACGACCGAGCAATTGAGCGAATTAGTTACATGATACCACATAGATTAGTTGAGTGATTTGAGTGTTTTCATCTTCCTATTTCGTGAGGTGTTTGGTTGTGTACTTGTAATAGATCGAATGAATGCTTTAACGGAAAATATCCTTAGGGATACATTTTTATAAACTTCTAATGTCTACTTGAGGACAAGTAGGATTCAAGTGGGGGGATATTTGATGACATCAAATAACGTCTATTTTATAGCATCATTTATCTGATGTTATTAACCTATTTTGTATAGTTATTGCAAAGAATTGTTACTAATGATATTATTGAGAATTTACAGTAAATTATGGAGTTAATTGGCGGTTAGTGAAAGTTAGCACAAGTCATTTGGGAGTTTATATGAAGATATTGAAGTTTACTATTTAAAAAAACAATGCGCCGTATCCATCAAGAAGATAACGGGTAATCCGTGTGCACTCTCACTAAAGACAACAGAAGGAATACAGTCAATAGCCGTATCTAAAGAGAATCAATACGTCGTATCAAGATATGAATCAATATATTATTCTAGAGCTATACATGCGTGGTCCCTAACTCAAGATACATCCCCAATACTCCGTATCTAACTCTTGGATACGCCGTATCCAACCGACTTCCAGACCTTATAAATAGAAAACTCAAAAACGAGTTTTAAGTGTGCTAAATCATATTCTCGATACCTAAACCACAAAAGTCGATTTTTAGAGGAGAAAAAGAGCAGAAGAGGTCGAGCAACGTATTCAATTCCATAGGAGACAACGTGTAATTCCGTATACTTTAGTAATCGTTCAGTTTTTGGTATCATTCGTTAACTCAGTTAGTTTACCTTGGCTAAATAATTGCTCTTGTATTTATTATGACGTTTGAAGGCTAATACCTTCGGGTATTAGCCATTATTATAAAGATCTGAATGTTTGGTATTTATTTATCTCGATTTCTTGATTTATCGTTGTATGCTTGTTTATGTTTATCAATTTATACTTGTTTATGCGCTTTTGTATGCGACCTCTCATTCAACTAGATCTAGTGACACGGACCAAGTAGATCTAGAGTCCGGGATAGCTCTCCAGATAGTAATCTATACATCTAGAATCATAGTTAAACAAATATTGTCCTTCTAAGTCTCTGTCTAAGATACGCTTCGGGCTTAACTAGTTAATTGGATATTGCCAATGGTTTATTGATCGTGTTGACTAGCAGGTGACCTAGATAAATCAACAAGTAACATTATGATTCCATTGGATAGTTGGACAGGTGGACTACTAGTGTAAAAATTGCCATTAAGCGATAAGTGGGTATAGTCTCTATGAGTTAGGGTTTAACAAGATCACCATTGCCTTATCCTAAGATAGATTATAATCTGCAAATAAGAATGTTTAGGCGGATTGCTATTTTAATTGTGATAGATTTATTGTGTCTAGGTCTTAGGATGTGTAACGCCTAAGTCTTACGAATGATATGTCACCTCGAGAGAAGAAATCATTGCAATAAATAAACAAACCAACGTTCTAATCGGATTAATAATGGTTAATACACTTTTCTTATATAAGGTTCAATCTCTCTTTTATCCTTTGTTAATTAGCTTGGGTGGGTTAAACTGCCTTGAATTTATTATAGACACCAACCAAACCGTGGCAGTCTCTTAGGCTGAAAACCCCATTTTCCCGTTAGAATTAGGATTTAGACTGACATAGGTTTAACATAGGATTAGAATAGAATACAATTAACATAGATTAGATAACCAAGATATTAATTAAGTTGATAGATTTAACCTCACTTCAAGTGTTCGACACCCTACTTACCACGAAACTACTACCGATCGGGTACACTGCCCGTTAAAGTGTTGTTTTTGGTTTAGTCGGCAAAATATAAATTTAAAACTTGAATCATCTTAAATACACCATACAACGATAGCACATCAACCACGCTTGATATCTTCTAGAATATTACATTGATTTCATAATTTGAATACGGCGTATTGAGTCTCTCTGGATACGGCGTGTTGAGCTTATTCCTCTGTGGTATTTGGTGAGTGCATGCACGGATACGCCGTATCTTCCTTGATGGATACGGGGTATTGGTCTTCAGAATAGAAATCTTCAAAATATCTTCATTTAAGCTCCAGTTTGCGCGCCTTTTGCTATCTTTCACCAATTACTCCATAATTACTACAATTCTCAAATAATACGGATTAACAATTTCTTTGCAATAAACTATACAAAGTGGGTTAATAACGTCGGATACTTGATTGCTATAAAATAGTCTCATTTATTTTATGTCTTCAAATATCCCCCCACTTGAATCCTACTTGTCCTGAAGTAGCCTTTAGAAGTTTGTAAAAATGTATCCCTAAGTATATTTTTCATGAGATAAACGATGCTATAAAATAGACGTTATTTGATGTCATCAAATACCCCCCACTTGAATCCTACTTGTCCTCAAGTAGCCTTTAAAAGATTATAAAAATGTATCCCTAAGGATAATTTCTGTTAAAGCATTTATTTGATCTATTACAAGTGCACAACCAAACACCTCACGAAATAGGAAGATGAAAACACTCAAATCACTCAACTAATCTATGTGGTAACATGTAACTAATTCGCTCAATTGCTCTGTCATGACGAGTATTCTATCATAAGCTTGGCAAGGATACACATATCCACCACTAAAGCCAAGGAGTAACAAGTTTATAGAGGTAAATATGGGATTTTATGATAATGTTAAGGGTTGATCATTCTACAATCTTTTACCAGAAGTACCACTCTAACAAGGCAGCTGAAGCACACATACATGGCTGTAATGACGGAATAGACATGTGTGTTCGATCACATCCTTATTCGAATTTAACCAACGGTTAGGATGAAGAATATTATAGGGTAAGGAAGAGAGGTAAATTGTTGTTAAATAAAAATACGAAACAAATATAATAAGACTAAGATACAAGTTGCTAGACACATTTCCCCGACCGTTACCATGATAAAGACACAACTATTTACAACGACTTGATCATAGATAAAAAACAACAACCTAAGTTGGCGTTCCCGTAATGGTCAACTTCCCAATCATCCCATATTTTACATACTCTACAAGGCAAGTAATGATATCTTCCACTTTATACAATACTCTACATCGTTGATTTGTAACAACGAATAATCGATCCTTCGTGTAATTCCTTTGGTTCTTGCTTTGCGAAACGATTATCTTCAAACTTTCTTTCTCTCTTTTTTTTGTTTCAATTTTTCTCATTTTTTTAAACATTTTTTGTACCTAACTATATACGAAACTCGGAGTAGTTTCACCATCTTCACTATCATAATAATTCCGGATAATTCCTCCGATAATTCTTCGTTCTTCGGACGTACCATTAATTGCGATGGTAGTAAAAAATACATGAGTTTTGACTAAAATATGCATTCCCATTTGCGATGTACAAATTCTTCCAACCGCACCAAAGATAGAAAATTTTGACACAAGACTCAAGAAATACAAATTTTACACTTTAAGAAACTAGCAACTATAAATTAAACTTAATCTAACAGGGTAGGTTAAGGTGTAAAGGTGTGACGAAACAAATAATTAGTGTAGTTCCTAAAGGATTGGCTCTACGGGTTGTTCTAAGTGGATCTTCACTCTAAAGGAGAGAGTGGAAAAGGGTTTATACGGGAGGTTAACTAACCGGTGTAGTTAGTTAATAAACAACATGGATAGGCTTTTTGGGTGTAATCCTAAAAATTTACCAATTTAAACAAGTTACTCCAATTAAATCCATAATACTCATTATTGTGGTCTCGAGTGATATACCAAGCCAAGTTCAAAAGTCTACTACATCACCGGCACACTCATATTTTGTGGAATTTGGGTAAACATTTGGAAACGGATAAGGCTAAATTCTCATAATATCTAACAAGGATTATTGTGTGCGGGTTATGTATCAAGTAATTTTCACAAAAGTATGCTTGAAAATTTTTAAATTTGAGCATAATTTAAGCATTTTGGTGTGAAAAATAGGACAAGTGAACATTCTAATTCCATCCCCCCACTTGAATTATACAACGTCCTCGTTGTATAGATAAAACATTAAAATACGGGAATTAAAAAGAATTAGAATGAGAAATTCCCCTGATATTTTCTCGGTATATTTTCCATGTAGGGTTTGTTGAGCAAGATCGTGTGTTGAACAACCGTCTTGAAGTTTTAAGACTCCAACACTTCCAGACTTGTAAATTCTTCACCAATATTCGTCGATTTCTTTCTTTTCTGAGGTCTTGTGTAAAATATAGGAAAAACATGCATTCCTATCTTGGTACCTAAAAACAATTAAATAAAACAAACCAAAATGTACAGGAGACTAATACGCCATATCTATAAACTGGAATACGCCGTATAGAAGCCTGTAAAAAGTTTCTAATACGAGTCAGTCTGCCAAATACGTCGTATCATGTACATGAATACGCCGTATTGCCAGAACTGACAATAATGTTTTTAAAGTGTATAAAAAGTAAAGACTGATAACGTCCAGACAATCAATACACCGTATGGTATGGAGCGGATACGCCGTATTGATGTCTGGGAAGACAGACTCGATAAAATTAAATAACATTCCGGGTTGTCTCCCGGAAAGCACTTTTGTTTACAGCAAAGTCTTTAAATTAGACTTTTCTTCAGCTTCCTTCACCAATCCATCTCATGCACGCTAATGTGCCCGTGTGTGAGCCATTCCTCCGTCTTCTCATCTCGGATGTAATCGGGTCCTAAGTTCAAGACTCCTTTGTAGAACCTCTTTAACTTTTGGTATGCATGCGAGATTCCATTCATCTCATCTTCTTCACTTACCTTCAGTAATGGTGGGATTTTGTTGCATTGTTTATTAGTGTGACGTTTAAACCTCGGATGTGATCGCACCATTTGGTAAGTTACTTCATCATTACCATTGTAAATGGTAATCATTCCATCAAACCGTCTTGCTTTAATTCCAACTTCTCTTAAGAACGGTTCGCCAACAATAACATCACCCATTCCTTCATCACGATAAGCATCCAAATCTTCCAAAACTACAAAATCTGTCATAACTGAAAAAGTTTCAACAAAAATAGGCACATTCATTAAGGCTCCTACAACATTATCCCCTTTGTACATCATCTTATCTTTCATTATAGAGTTATAAAACTTTTTGGACATCACATTGACGTATAATAATGGGAAGAAGTTGACGTGTGTAAATTCAAATCCTATCATGCATGAAAACTTTAAGTTGTGGGCACAATCTATGTGGATTTTCTTATCATGGTCGCAATAACTAGGGTAATCATCAATTCCAGTATCAAGATCCTCATCCATAGTTCTAAATTCCTCAACTACCTCACCTTCCTCAATGGTGGGCATTAAATCATCACATTGATCTCTCCTAAGCTCTAATGGTTCATTTAGATCATTTAATTCGATGTAATCTCCATTCAAATGGTCTAATGATCTATTAATCACCAAAGTCTCTCCCATTAGCCTAGCTTCTAAATCAAGTTCTATTCTTTCTCTTAAACTTAGCATGTAGACCCTCTTAATTAAACTACTAGCAGGTTTAACGCTTTTGAAAATAATCCTTTCTTTCCCAACTTTTAAAGTAATCTTTCTTTTGTATACATCAATTTTAGCATGGGTGGTAGACAAAAATGGTCTTCCAAGGATCAAGGGCACTTTGATATCCTCGGGCATATCTAGAATTATAAAGTCTACTGAGAAAGTAAATTTACCAATCCCTACTAGTACGTTTTCAGCAATTCCTTTTGGATATTTCACTGTCCTATCCGCTAATTCCACTGTTAACTTAGTGTGAGCTAATTCGCCTAATCCTAAGTTAAGGTAGGTCGAGAGATGCATAACACTAACGCTAGCTCCTAAGTCAACAAGGGCATTATCAAAGCAAACATTATTAATGAAGCAAGGTAAAGTGAAACTCCTTGGGTCTTTCTCTTTTTGGGGTATGGAATTATCGATATATGAAGCTTCAGAGTAAGCTTCCGAAAATTATGGTACATATGATCCCGTCTTTCCTTTACAGTAGTAACTGTTCAAACGACTTGGAAATAGAATCATCGTTTGTCTTGTCTCGTACATGAGTGTACGGTTCTGTCCAGTAGATACGGCGTATTGGGAAGATCCAATACGGCGTATCGGGTATGAATCAGCTTCAATAGTAGTCGAGATCGAATTGACTTGATCTCTCGGGTTCGTTTCAGTAGAGCTAGGTAGGCTTCAAAATCCTCTTTCCTGTAGTACCTTGCTCATTTACCCGATTTGAATCTCCAATGTTTTAATTGATGCTCCTTGGTTCTCTATGGCAGCATCTGTTGAAGCTCGGATCTCTTTGATCAAGTTGGAGTTTTCCTCGTGTCTTTTTGCTGATTCTCCCATTATTTGCTCAAGGTATCTTCCATTGATTGCCTTCGTTCTTGGTATGAAGGATTTGCGTTGTTCCTTTGATAGAATCTCAGAGCTGTTGCTCTATATCCCCCACCTTGAAAAGGTCCCCCAAATTGCGTGTAATAAGCTTCTTCTAGGGTTTTCCCTTCTTCTTTTAGTGGGCAATCTTTGGTGTAGTGGGGTCCTTTGCATTGTTCACATCCTACTTGAGCAGCATAAACTTTTTCATTCACCTTCTTGATCTCTCTTCCTAGATTATTGAGTTGTGCTTGTATAGTAGCCAGTCCGTCAGAAGTTTCAATACTTCTTCCTCTAGATATTTTATTGTGCCATTTTTGAGAGTATTATGCCATCTCTTGGATGGCCTTTTTAGCATCGGCAACTGTCTTAGTCGGAACGACACCTCTTGAGTCAAGAATCTGTCGTGTTGGGACATCCAACCCATTATAGAACAAAATTACCTCATGCATCTCAGTCAAGTAGTGTTGAGGACACTTCATCAAGAGTTCCTTAAAGCTCTCTCATGCTTGATAAAGGGTTTCATCTGGTTCTTGCTGAAAGTTGTTAATTTCCTCCATTTTCTTTACAGTTCGACTAGGTGGGCAATATTTGTTCAAAAACTTAGTTTTAAGATCTTCCCAAGTTTTGATCGAACCAGTTGGTTCGTTTCTCAGCCAACGACTTGCGGCTCCAGTTAAGGATATAGGGAAGACTCGGAGCATTAGTTGATCTATAGTGATGTTAGGAACATGAAATAAGTCAACAATTTTGAGAACTTTCTCAATGTGTTCGTTTGCATCTTCATGATCCGAACCGCTGAATGTATTTTCTCGAATCTCCTTAAGAAATTGGCCTTTCAGTTCAAATTGATCTTTGTTATCGATTTTAGGCCTTGAACTCCTGATCCATAGTCAGTTCGGGTCTTGCTGATGTATTGCTCCATGGTTTCCGCCATTGTTTTTGCTTCTTCTTCTTCCGAGTATTCTTGGTCAGAAAATAAATTAAAATCAGGCGATCTTAATTCGTCAAGACTTAGAGTCTTGTAGTGTCTCCTAGATGAACGAAATTCTCGTTCTGGTTCTTCGAAAGGTGATAATAGTTCGCTCGTTGAACTCCTTGTCATGCACTACCTGAAACAAGAGATAAACAATCAGTAGGATAGGCTCAGAAGAAAGGAAACATAGATATACGTAGTCGAGAGTGGAAAGCTACTGTTCACTGTATCAGATGATCGATACGCCGTATTCAATTGAAGTGAATACGCCGTATTAATCTTTTGAATGAATACGCAATATTTGACCGAAAATTGGATACGCCGTATCCAATGGAAGTGGATACGCCGTATCAGGTTATCGACCAGAACAGTGTATTTGAGAAAAACAATTAAATACGCAAACAATTAAACACACATATATACAAGCAAACAATAAAACTAATAAATATACAAAAATTTACAGAATATACAAGAATATACACTAATCTAATTACACTACTCCTAAGGGATTAGATCTAATCTAATGTTAAAAACCAAAATATCAAATAAAAATCAAGATTAATTCTCACTCCCCGGCAGCGGCTGTAACATCCCGCTCCGATAAAGAGACCAAGAGTTACGTTATGGTGTCATATCAGAACATATAAACGCAAGCGGAAGACTTTATTAAATAAAAATACTAAGTCATGAAACAAAATGACTTCCAAAAGTATTAAATTCCAACAAAGTCTAAACGAAAGAAATCTTCAAACGAAAGGGTCTTAAATATAAATCCAAAACAATGGAAAAACTAATAAGGGTTGGTCTTCTAGAAGCTTCCTACTCTCAACACTCAAATCCCAGCTTCCCGCTTAGTACCTGCCGCAGGAAAAGAAAATGCGGCTGAGCTAACGCTCAGTGAACAGATATAATAACGACAACAGTAATAAGATAAAAGAATTAACGAAACAGATCACGAGAATCTGCTAAACAAATGTCATATGAAATAATAAGCGATAATTAAGAATTAAGGATAACAAAGGAGTGCCCACGAGCTCGAAACAAAAGTCTAAAGCATGCCACACGCTTAGACTACATAATCCAACACACATCGTATCATATCATATCATATAAAATTGTACATGGGAGCTGCAGACTCCAGATGTACCCTACAAAATGTGAAATGGGGTGTATTGCACACACACAACCATTCACCTGAACTGAACGGAACAAAGTACCTAGGATGCATCCATACGCTCCCTGCATAAACATAAGTCAATCCATATACACAAGCA
Source organism: Tanacetum coccineum (assembly GCA_026074375.1). NCBI lineage: Eukaryota > Viridiplantae > Streptophyta > Magnoliopsida > Asterales > Asteraceae > Tanacetum > Tanacetum coccineum. Next base: position 49,264 of record BQNB010015247.1, on the reverse strand, counting down.
CTATGGCGAGTGTACGAACATATATAATCAAATCATAATAAGTGCACATACAAAAAGGAACGCCGTGGACTAATCACACCGCCACAGATAGTGTCATGCCATTGGTGCATCAATGACATGGTCATGGTACCTCCATGACTAGATACAAATAGCTCGGGCAAAGAGATAGGCAAAAGATAACAATGATCAAGTTTCAAATAATCCAAATATGGAAACGAATCTAGTAGCATATTCCAAACAAGAACCAACAGATTCATACAAACGAATATCGAATCAAACGGATTGTCAACCTCAAACGAGTCATGACTACGGATAGAAAATCGGATGGAATATCAAACGAACCAAAGTAGCTAAAACAAATGAGAATCAAGACATGAGATGTCCTTACTAAAAGGATGGAATATATGTACCTTAATAAACAAGCAACGGAGAGAACGAACACGAAGACAAAAGATCAAACCTCTTCACCGAATCTATATAAATCCATGATTACATATTATTATCCATCTTATTTTATAAGTTTTATCACTTGATCTCACCATATATAGAGTTTAAGTGACCTAATTAGGGTTTCTAAAAATTTCAGATTTTGACTACTTATTCAAGGTAAGTTTCCATACATAAATGACCCATAAGAACATCTTCTAAAATTACACCAAAAATTACAGAGGTTCCTACATATGTCTAATACACCCATGATCATTGGTTTAATTTATTTCCATGTTTAAGTATCCCTTTGACCCTTGTTACCCAAAACTGACCCGAATTTTGACCTGGCAGAACCTTTGAAAAGTTGACGCGTAAAAACCCAACTTAGACAACTCAAAAAATTATGAAAAAAATCATGAATGTAACTAATATCATGAAGATTTACCAAATACAATTTTAGAAGCTAACTCCTTACGGTTTTCGAATTAAAAATCAAACACTACAACTGAATTCTTCGGATAGAAATTCCAGATTCGACACTTAATCTTTAACTTTAGGCTCAAGAATCATGTTAAAACCAATTTTTATCATTAAGATATACCCCGTTGAACATGACCTAAAATTCTGCCCAGAATTATTAACCATGAAAACCCTAATTAACACCCATCAAAACCAACCCTAGGGTTTCTAATCTTATAGTTTTTATTAATAACACATTTACTGATCATCTTAGGGTTTCATAACATGTAATTTAACCATTTTAATTAGATTAAACCCTAGAGAAATTGACAAGAACATAAACACATTATTTCTTATAATCTTTTAGGTTTTTATGAAAACTTTTGCATATGTAATCATGGTGACAACAAGAATGAAACAAAATCAAGAATTACCTATGGAATGAGGGAGGAGTACAAGATCAAACACCAAGAACCCAAGAATACACCAAAGAATGAAGATCAATACACCAAGAACACCAAAACTTCAAGGATTACCCAAAACACCTAAACCTTTTTCTTGCTCGAAGCTTTTATGGAGGAATACACAAAATTATGGAGAGAAAATTTTTAGAGAATGATGGAGAATGATGGGAGAGGGGGCCGGTTATAAAGGGTAGAGAGGAGGGGGACAAAATCTTTTTATTGTTTTAGGAGATTACCAATGCTTAAACCTTTTTACACCTCATTCCTAAAATAAGTTTAGCTTTAAAAATAAAAGATTTTCTTGTAAAATCACCCCTAAGGGCCGGTCTAAATGAAGGAGGAGGGGAGGCAAAATAATTTTTTTCCCATTTTAAAGATTACACAAAATACTTGCTAAAACCTTTTACTCTTATTTCTTAAAATAGGTTTATAAAAAAAGGAAAGTAAATAAACAAAATAACAAAATCGAAAACATAATTCCTAGGGGGGCGGATTTGTATAAACAAATTAGGAAGTTTATATAATTTTTTTTAAAACTAAATATCTTATGTTATAACTTAATAATACACAATTAATTATAATCTAAGGTTTTAAATTCCAAATACTTATTATTAAACTTTAGGTTATATTTCAAATTAACAAAATGAAATGAAATTCAAATTTTTGGGTTTTACAGCAGCGCCAAAAACTTGATGTGTCGTTGTGTGGTGTATATTTTTATGATTCAAGTTTTAAATTTATATTTTGCCGACTAAACCAAAAACAACACTTTAACGGGCAGTGTACCCGATCGGTAGTAGTTTCATGGTAAGTAGGGTGTCGAACACTTGAAGCGATGTTAAATCTATCAATTTATTAATATCTTGGTTATCTAATCTATGTTAATTCTATTCTATTCTAAACCTATGTCAGTCCTAATCCTAATTCTAACGGGGAAAGGGGGTTTTCAGCCTGAGAGACTGGCACGGTTTGGTTGGTGACTACAATCAATTCAAGGCACTTTAATCCACGCAAGCAAATTAACAGAAGATAAAAGAGCGGTTGAGCCAAATATAAGAAAACTGTATTAACCATTATTAATCCGATTAGAACGTTGGTTTGTTTATTAAGTGCAATGATTTATTCTCTCGAGGCGGTATATCATTCTTAAGACTTAGACGTTACATCATCCTAAGACCTAGACACATTAATTCTGTCACAATTAAAGCATCCGCATAAAGCATCCTTATTTTATGATTATAATCTATCTTAGGGATTAAAGCAATGGTGATCTTGTTAAACCCTAACTCATAGAGACTTTACCCACTTACTGCTTAACGGCAATTTATACACTAGTAGTCCACTTGTCCAACTATCCAATAGAATCAGAACGTTATTTGTTGAATTATCTAGGTTCACCTGCTAGTCAACTTGTTCACTAAACCAAAGGCAATATCCGATTAACTAGTTAAGCCAGAAGCGTATCCTTAGCACGGATTTAGAAGGACAATATTTGTGATCCTATGATTCTAGATGTATAAATCACTATTTGGAGAGCTATCCCAGACTCTAGATTACTTGGTCCGTATCACTAGATCCAGTTGAATGATAGGTCGCATACAAAAGCACGTAAACAAGTATAAATTGATAAACATAAACAAGCATTCAACGATAAATCAAGAAATTAAGATAAACAATGCCAAACATTCAGATCTTGATAATAATGGCTAATGCCCGAAGGTATTAGCCTTCAAACGTCATAATAAATACAAAAGCAATTATTTAGCTAAGTTAAACTAACCGAGTTACGAATGATACCAAAAACTAAACGATTACTAAAGTATATGGAATTACACGTTGTCTCCTATGAAATTGATAGCGTTGCTCGACCTCTTCTGCTCTTTTTCTCCTCTGAAAATCGACTTTTATGGTTTAGGTATCGAGAATATGATTTAGCACCCTTAAAACTCGTTTTTGAGTTTTCTATTTATACTGTCTGGGAGTCGGTTCGATACGGCGTATCCAATAGGTTGGATACGGCGTATTGGGGGTTTCTTGGAGTAGGGACCACGCTTGATATCTTCCAGAATATTCACATACTATATCTCCAATACGGCGTATTGGCCTTCTCTGGATACGGCGTATTGAGCTTGTTTCCTTTGTGGTCTTTGGTGAGTGCAGGCACGGATACGCCGTATCTTCCTTGATGGATACGGCGTATTGGTTGTCAGAACAGTATTCTTCAAAATGTCTTCGTTTAAGCTCCAGAATGCGCGCCTTTTGCTAATATTCACCAAGTACTCCATAATTACTGCAATTCTTAAATACAAACGATTAAGTAATAATTCTTTGCAATAACTATACAAAATGGGTTAATAACATGGGATAAATGATGCTATAAAATAGACGTTATTTGATGTCATCAGTGATGCAAAAAATAAAATGGACTTATGCAGCTATCACATGTATGCGAAATTCCATTCATTATTAGGTAGATAATTAGGTGTAGGTTGCACCAGAAGCATATATTCTCTATAATGAGGTAGGCAACAAATTGCCATAAACAACCAAGCATCTTCCTTTTTGCTTTTAGTTTGATATGTTGACGTTATAACTTATGAAGAATTATTATTCAACTTTCAGGAACTGTTACAAAGAATCCAATCCAGTTTAGAAAATAGATTTAAGATATCTTTGCTTTTGCAACATGTGTATTGAGGTTCCGTTGTTTAAGACTTTGTGACTTGATTGTGGTTTTTTTTTTGAGTTTGATAGGTGATTATGACAATATGATTAATAGTATATGAAATATTCCTCCTTCTGTTCACACGAATTCAACACAAGTCGGTTTAATATCGAGAAGCATGTCATGGTGGTGGAAGGGGAAAAGAAAAAGGAAGTTAAGTTTGCTAGCAAGACTCATATGAAATTCATTAACCCTATTAACGAGCCTTGACATGACTGCAACATATTTTCTTAGCCCGTTTGACATGGTGTAAAGATGAACCAAACATTTTTAGCCCGAGTCATATTTAGCCCGAGTTAAAGTTCATGACATAGACGGGATATCACCCGGGTCTAAATGCCTCATTTTAAAAGAAAAAAATCAAACAGAAAAACATTAAACTACAAAATTAAAGTCAAATTTACTAGGGAGATTATATGCATGCACACCATTAAACATAGATATATTAATAATAGACTAATAAAGTGAAACCCTCATACATAAAACAATACAATATAGGGTAAAAGATTCCATAGATTTATGTACTTCACTTTAATAAGTTAAGGTGACACAAGAGTCTCAAGGTATAACATTTTTCCTAGTTGGGAGTAACAATACTTCACGACGTTTGTTAGCCTCTAAGTTTCTGCCAAGTACTTCCATCTCGTCAAACGTCAATGGAGATGTGTGATAGGTGGAAAATCCATGACCTTCGACACCCTCTATCAACCATCCATCCCTCCACAATTCACCATCCGTCTCTATTATTAAAGCCAGTTTCTTGTATGTGAATGTAAGTAGCACACAAATGTGAATGCAACCTTTGTCAACATTAAACTCCCATCGTAATAATGCGTATTCTCTTCAGAGGGGGCAGCGTATCTCCCTAAACTTTCCGACTTCACACAAAAAACAAAATCCAACATTGAGGGCAATTAGTAAATTGTAAGGTTCACCATAAAATAAAGACTTTTCACCCAAAGAAATCGGTGACCAAAACGAGTAAACTAATTGGAGGACGTTTCTAACCATGAATCCTTTAGTGATTTTGTGTCTTGAAAATATAAAAGCTCTAAAGCACCGTAACAAAGCACAGTAGAACTTGTAATCCTTCTTATGTGGTCGAATAGAAACCGAAAGCACCAAAGTAAGAAGATATTAGGAGAGTTTGACAATTTCTCATATGCACCCGTCAATGGATTCCAAAACGCATACTTAAAAATGTATGGTAATTCTACAAATACCAGTCCGTCAAAGCTTGCTAAAAGGTTCACCTTTTGTGCTTCATTGACAAACGGGATTGAACGGGTGGTAGTTAAATTGTGGTTGTTAAGATCGTCACAATCACGAGTAGTGAAGGTTTTTGATAACCTGTCAATTTCAATAACTTTACGGTGGGTTAGAGATTGCTGGTTTTTTAGGTAGTGAAGGTTCTTCCTAGTAAACTCACATGACGATATGAGTGATCTCCATTGTTTGCAAACACACATGAATTGAGGTAGGGACTTAGCAGGAAGTCTTGGTAATATTTCCCACTCTATTATCTCACGCGGAAGCTCCAACTTAGGCTTTTCCAGACTCTTTTTGCCACATAAAAACATATTTTTCCATGAACCTATCTTCCTTAACAGAGACAAAAGCTTGCGAGATTTGTTCATAGTTGGATACCTTTGTGTATGGTGTTTTACCCTTCTGTTGTTGATCGGAATATATAAGGAGAGACAGGATTCATGTATGGAAACTGAATATAAATACAAAGGGTTAAGATTTTTTTAATAATCTAATTTAGTAATTTGTTAGAACTTGGAAGTTGATATATTGACAATTTATAGTAAGTAATAAATTTGTCGTATGACTCGTATCTTTAAAAACAGGAAAGTATATATTACTCCCTCCGTCCCACATTAAGTGTCCACTATGACTTTTTTAAGTCTTCTTTTCCAACTTTGACTCTAAATATTTTTGTACGTGTTATATAATAATTAATGCAAGATATATGAATGGATTAAGTTTGAAAATGTATTTGCATTTGTATAATTTTTATTAAGTATTATATAACACAAATAAATATATTTAAGGTCAAAGTTGAAGAGAAAAGACTTTAAAAAGTCATAGTGGACACTTAATGTGGGACGGATGTAGTAACAAGTATCGAATAATTGTTACCATGGAAAGTGGTATTATAGTTTTACGTACATATAACAATAATTTTTTTTAAGCGGTGATGATTAGAGTTTTACAAGCCGTAATGTGCCTATAAAAAAGAGTATATAGCACTAAAAAGGATTAATAGGTAAAAGTTAACTTTGAAATAAGCAGTCTAATGCAGACACAAAGAGCTGCTTACGAAATTAGCAAAGTTGAACTAAAGCAAACAAATCTGAATCACCCAAAGCACAATGAAGTCAAAAATTTTAGTTTTATGCAATATGTGGTTATCACTTAATCACTTTCAAATGTTAATATATACCTTATATTATCCTATTTTGTACTAGTTGTTTTTAACTTTTATGTCAATCCATTCAGAAAACTCAGGCAGACGGATCAAAATATAAAACTTAATAGCATTGAGACGTAAGCATTACCATACAATTCATTCTCACGATTTTTCTAAATGTCTTCCATTGAAATCAATCTGGTATTACACAAACTGGGTAGTACAATCTTAAACACCATTTCATTGACATATCAAGTATAAAAAGTGAAAGATAACAATTTTTATTCTGCCAACCATGATGATTCGGAAATATATAAAAAACGTAAGAAATATATAAAAAAACGTATATAAAAACGTGTAAATAGTATATAAAAACAAATAGAAACGTCTATAGAAAATCGAAATACTTTAAATACTTTTTTTTAAATAAGTAGAAAAGAAAAAGAATACATATTTTTGAGTTAATTACAAACGGTTGTTAGTCAAAAGGACTAACGGCGCAAAGAGATGACTCTAAAATGTATGATAATGAAACCAAAATTTGAAAGTTTGATAAGTATTGTAGTACTTTTTTTTGTTTATATTTGATAAGTGAACAAATAAGAAAGTATGTTGGTATTACATGTCATTAACCCAAACAAATACCTCGAGTTTATTTCATATGACTCGTTTTTTCTTTTATTCCTACAACACTTGCTGTTTAATATAAGTAGGAGGTTCGTAACTCGCGCGCTGCTGTAGAGTGCGCGAGACTATTTTTGCAACGGATCGATAACGCGAAGTACTATTTGTCTGTCGTTGGGACTTACGTTGCAACGTACCGATAACCTCAAAGACTATTTCCGTAAGTTTCTTAAAAATATATATTAAACTTCTACATTTTTTATAAAATCGTAGGTATGTCAGAAGCATTGTGATATAGGGCTCGTTTTGTTCGCAATTCGATGATTTTTTCAATGACATTTTTTCCGAATGAATCGATAGATATACGTTTCATATTTGATAAATTAAGTTTGTTATATTAAAAAGTCGTAAATAGGTAAAAGTTCAAGGTCAGTTTTGTAACTTTTACTATATTTGATGTGCGTTTTGTGAATATCTTTCTTTTACATTAAGAGTGGTGAACGTTGGAATTTTTTATTCTATGCCAAACAGTTTCTGGTCTTTAATATAATTGATAATAGAAAGTCTCAATTTCAATATTGAGCTCTTGTAGTGCTTAGTTGAAAAATCCATTTGTACACTTTGTATTTTTTTTAAATGTAAATTATGTAACTCAAAAAAGCATACAAAACAGTTATGCTAATGCATTGGGACATGCCCCAAGCATTCTTCAAGTTATAGAGCTATATTTGATGCAAATTGTCTAATAGTACTGCTTATTACAAATGCTTGTTCTGTTTTCTGATAAAGCTTAGAATCACTTGTTTGATTGTATTGATTATCTGTTTTTGACGGTGTCTTATTGTATCTAAGTTTTTCAGTTTAAGCTTAAAAAATTGCTTAAAATCTATCTCAATTACATAATCTATTTGGTTATTGTTCAAGCTAATTGATTTCAAAATGTGTTTCATTTATTTCTAAAAAAAATTTTAAGCTGTCTAATATCTGGTATTTGGTATTTGAGCCTTATCTTTCAACTTTATAAACTTAAAAAAATGAATTCAAGTGGATTAAAGGAGTGTTTGGGTCAAGGCAATACTAACTTGAGTTAGCACTGCCAAGAGCCTTATGGTTCTTTAGTTTGATTTGGAAGAACATTTTGAAGGATATTAGGTTTAGATCTAAGGTCTTTGTAGGTTAATTCAAAGTTTTGATAAAATTTGTTAGCATCTGTTAGCCTAAGTTCAGTTTTATAAGCATTTTTAGCTTAAGATAGTTCTAGCTATTTTCATTGTTTAAAATACTCTTATTTTGGTTTATAGAAGGTGTAGAAACAAAGATTTTAAACCTGCACAAGTTGTTTTGAGTTTTGGACATCTAAGTGTCAAATGCATCAAATAAGAAAAACAGCCAAAAAGCCATTTTCAGATTTAACTTTAAGCTAGTTAGAGTTAATATTAGCTTTTGAAATTTAGTATACAAATAGATTTTAGGCCATTCTAGATAGATTAGGACTTATTTTAGCATAAAAAGCTTTTTAGAACATCTGTTTTTAGTCTGCAAGTTTGTTATTTGTCTTTTCATAAAAAGTTTAAAAAAACCAAAAATATAGTATTCTGTCTGCAATACCATTTTCAAATAGCCTTTTCATAGCTTATTTAGATTTCAAATTACTTTTCAAATACAGTTTTAAGAAGTTTGTAGGATGGTCTTTCTAATGATATAAGCCTCTAGTCCATAATGTTCCATTTGTTTGCTTAAAAATAAGCTCAAAAGTTGTTGTTTGTCTGTTTTGATTTAGTATAAGTGCTTAAATCTGATTTTTAGCTTATGGCTTATTCTTTTGGCTTGTTTCTAGCTCAGACTTGCTTATTAAGTTAGCTTTAGGGTAGTAGTAGCTTATTGTTCTTAAGCTTGAGCTTATTTTAGCTTCTTTGTTACTTAGTTTTTGTTTAAAAAGCCAAAAATAACAAGTGTGTTCTGTCTGTTTTAATAAGCTGTTTTCCAGCTTAATTTTAATTTAGAAAAAAGTTGTTTTCACAAAAAAGTTCCTTATTAGCTGTTTTACAACTTTGTTTTTGAATGTTTTGAAAAAATAAAAAAAATGGAAGAGGGGAAATCCAGGGTGAGCAAGGCTCGAACCCTGGACCTCTACCCTCCTCAACCTTACACACACATACCCAAACCAACTGCCCAATGGTCTTTTTCAGTTCTATACTTGCATCACTTTATTAAAATAGTCATTTTCTTAGTTTTGCTTATTTGCTTATTAGCTTATTTTCTGCTTAACCGTATTAGAGCACTTTTTAAGTGTTGTATTTTTTCTTTAAACTTTTCCCTCATTCTTCAAAGTACTTTTCTAAAAAATTTCGTAATTTTTCATTGGCATTTAATATTTTTAATCATTTAGTTTAGTTAAAATAGTTTTTAAATCATAATAAATAAATAAAAAGTCAAAAAAATATAAAACTTTTTCCCAAAATTTTTATTAGTCTTTTAGCATCTAGGAAAATTAGTTTGGCCCTTTAAGGTTCATTTTTGCTCAAATTAGATTTTAGTGTACATTTTTAATTCTCGTTTACGTTTTCGTGTTTAATTGCTTAGTCGTTAAATTTCCTTTACATGTTTTATTCGATTTTATTAGTAGTTATAGAAACCAATTCAAAAACCTTTGAAACCATTCAAACCGCGCGATCACGAACATTACCGATTTTCAATTCACGCTTCGTCGAGGGAAAACGACCCGGGAGGTTTTTGAGACAACTTTGGTTAAAAGTTTGTTTGTTAAATCCGACGGAAAATACTTACTATACTATTATTGACCTATCCTTATACTATATATGTACGTATAGCGTCTTCGGAGAAGGATCAAATTTTTGGCGCCGCTGCCGGGGAAGAGTGTTACGATTATCGTGTTTCGTTCGAAGATTAGTGTTTTGAAGAACCTTCCTCGTGAAGTTATTTTTTTTCATTTGTGAATTTTTTTTAATAAAACCTTAAAAATGCAAAAATATTTTACACTTCTATTTTCTTTTATTAAAATTAACCGTTTGTTAATCATTGTTACGACTCACCTTTAGATTGCGTGCTATAAGGGAAGTTTAAGGCGGGTTTGATCATAAGAACATCACCCAAAAGGAGAAGGGTTATTCTAAATAGCGTCTCGCGCTTACCAACTCCTCCGCTTTCTTGTACGTATTTTTAGAGAGCTACCATGCACGTTTGATTTTCAGTTACCAAATATATTTTTTTTCTTATTTTAATTTCTCTTCTCATGTATTATTTTTAAAATCTAAAAATATTCTTCTTTATTCTCTTATTACATTTAATTCTTATCTTCTTTATCCTCTTATCCGTTTAATTCCTCAACATGTCTTCGTATAACCATTTTGGTTGCTTGTGTTGTGGAGGTCCGTTATTAATGAGGAACTGTCCGAAGGCTGTAGCAGTGTATGACCGGAAAATGGAGTTGTCTATGATCCAAATCCTTATTCTTATAATGAAACATCGAACTTCTTTAACCAACCTCCACAACACCAATACGAGACATACTCGTGTGAATTTTGTAGAGGGAACTCTCATCCGGGCTTCGATTGTCAAACAGGGAACACACCCGTCTTTGATCAGGGTCCCTGTTACAATCAAGACTTTGGATTTAACCAACCTCTACATTATTCTCCGAGTCAGCCACAACAATTTCCTTGTGAAAACTGTGGGGGTCCTCATGAGAATTTTCAGTGTCAACCGTTGAACCAAAATTATGATCCTAATTTTTGTTATAATCTGATTTATTCTGGCTTTGACCAATATCAACCCTCGCAATTTTTCGTCATTCATCATCCTCCTCAAGCAACGGATATGAAAATGTTGCAAGCTAGAGAAAACTTAATGGAAACTATTCAAGCCTTTTTAAAGGAGTATGATCATATACCTCCTGAAGAAAAGTGCATGGCTTTATTACTAGCTGAGGAGAGATTTCTTAAAATTAAGCAAGCTATGGAAGAAGAGCATAATCAACCTGAAGTTATGCAAGAATTGCTACTTAAACTAATGAATGATTTGGAAATTCTTAATGGAATTCAACCAAAACAGACAGAGCAGGATTAGCCGGCAGCTCAAAGTTTTCTTCTAAATTGGAATTTTTCTATGGCTGATGATGATGAGTATACTATTATATATAGAAAGCCTAAAGCAATCACACCCGACTTACCAGCCGAGGAGCCCGATAACTCTCTAAGTATGAGGGACGAGCATCTTAACACTATTCCGGAAATGGAAAAGTCTAGTGTTGAGAACCTTGTCCCAATCCCAAGTGATTCAAAGGGTATTCCGACGATATTTGTGATGTGCCGTCTTGTGATAATGATCATTTTGATGCTGAATGTGGACTTATTAACTCTTTGCTTAGTCGAGATATTTCAATCACATCTCCTAAGATTGATTTTCTTCCCGAAGAGTTTGCCAACTCAATCTTATTGATCTAATTTTACCAGGAATTGATGATGACGATTTTGATGAAGAAGAAGGAGAGATTGATATTGATCTTTTTCTAATCGAGGACGAAATTCTTCGTGAGAAATTATTAAACGTCATCTTCTCTATTGTAAATATCGAAGCATGAACTTACACATCTATTCTTTGTGCGTCAAAATCCCTCTCTTCTCACTATTTCCGTTGTGATAGTGATTTCTTATAGAGGATGTGAATACATTCTTTTTCCTGAAGACTCGATACAACCGGGTATTGAAAGTGATTTGACTCAGAGGGATATTATTTTTTCTAACGAACTTACTTAACGATGAACCCTAAATCTCTGTATGAGCGTTTAAGCCTTCGACATTGAGCCTAATGCACCCGTGAAAAACAATTTTGATGAGCTTAATGAAGATGAATGTTTTGACCCAGGGGGAGGAGAGATCGAAGTTTCTCCATCAATATTGAAGATGACGATTCCTTTGCATTGACATTCGACTTTTCTCCCGTAACGCACCAACCCGTGGATTCTCCTTTACTTCTCTCTACCAGCCGGGAGTAGAAGACACCATTTTTGACTCCCGCATTTCCACTTAGAGCCGGTGCAATCTCATCGGGAAAAAAAATGGAACAATCAGGTGCTTAAGTTTATGCCAAACATTAATGAAAAGCGCAATGAGATTTTTCTTTTTCATATTGCTATTCCCCATGGACAACTTAATTCGAGGGTCGAGTCAAGCACATGACTCAGATGACAAAACAAGCATTTCTATCTTCTTAACTATTTCTAACATTGATGAAGGGTGTGGCTCGCCTCTTTCTCGTGATTCTGTTTTTGTGGTTTGTGATTTTTGTCAGTATTAACGCCGATATGTGAAGACTCCGTGTCGTAGTTTTTGACCCTGTCCACGTCGGACTCCCAAACCTTTGCTTCCCATTATTTGGCGAAATATCGATACTCCTAAGATTATGAATCGACTAACATCTATCCTTTTACAAACTTGAAAACGACTTAAAGTTTTTTGTGATTCGTTCTCTTCTCCGGATTTGCATTCGACTTTTTGAGTTCTAGTATGGGGTTATAAGCCTTAGACTAGGAAATATTGAGGATAATGTTTAATTTTAGTATGAGGTAGTATATCTTCGATATGATCTTACCTACCTTTGCCTGTTGTTCTCACAATTTTTAAGTTTATATATATAACCTCTAAAAAAAAGTAGTTGAATAAAAATAAGTGTTTTGACACGAATGTAGGCTTTCCGTTGGTGAGAACAAAAGTAAATTTTGACCCGACCGGTTTTATATCTTAGCTTTCTCCTTAACGTAAATAGATTGAAATTTGCTAATCTTTTATACAAGGAGCTATAAAACGAGAGTCTAGTCAAGACTTTGCAAGTTCCCATAATTGATTTTAAATATACAAAGATCGATTTATTATAATTAAGATTGTTGCCAGTCTATGTGACTTGTTAAAGTGCCGATCTTAATTCGCTAGGCTAAGTATTCACGAGTTTCTTTATTAGAAATTTTAAATTGTGAAGAACAAGAGATGATAGAGTAGAGTATAAGTTTTGATGCTAAACATAGAATAATTGGATTTCTTTAAGGCTCATAAAGGTTAATTATGGCTTTTTGCTCCTATCAGCTTAATAAACGTTATATAATTATTGAATAAATAAAGTTTCTTTGGTTTTTGCGATTCTTAGTTTAGATCACTTCGTAGAGATTTCTTCTGGTGAAAGTAAGGTACACATAGAGGTTTTGTCAGTGTTGTGGGGAAATAGACTCCTGGACCATGGTCGGCTCGCATACCGATGTGGCAGTTGTTAAAAGACCACAAGACTTGAAGTTTAGCTATAATAATAATAAATATGAAATAAACCGAAGCCCGAAAATAAAGACTTTCTAGATCATGGTCTGCTCGCATACCCAGATGTGACAGATCGTTAATGAAGATGGAGAAATAATAATAATAATAAAAACTAAGGGCTGATAAAAGTTTACTGCCTCTTGCCGACTCACAACCGATGTGGCAGTCTTCTAAATAAGGCACATAGTAATAATAATCCGAGACTGATAAAAGTTTCAGTCAATCTTTTCGCCTCACAACTTATGGTGCAGCCTTCTAAAAGGTCGAGGAATTCACCGAGGTCGAAATAAGACTCCTGGACCATGGTCGGCTCGGTTTGTTGCATCTTGCCGGCTCACAACCGATGTTGCAGCCTTCTAAAGGACCGAGGTTTAATAATGTTGCAATAATAATAATAATAAAGCCAAATTTCGACTCCGGGGTTATCTAAATAAAGCCTCCGTCTCTGGACTCGTAGTTGAGTTGTTTCGGATGAAATAAAAAGGATAACCCCTAAATCATGCGAAATTAGAATCTTAATGTGGACCTTATTCTCACCACATCGTCTCTTTAGGAAAGGATTTCAAGCTATTAATGGTCTAAACCGGGTTTACTTTATTAATAAGGACATAATTTATTTGTCACCAATAATAATAATAAAATCCTTAGAGGAAATTAGGAATAAGGGAGGAAAAGTAAGTACACAATTAGTTTTTATGAGTAGTGTTAGCATCATAACTTGTATTTTGCAATGATCTTGTTTTTAAGCTTGGCTTGGAGAGGTGAAAGTCGGGGACGATGAATTTATCCATTTGGACACTTTTTGTGCTTTTTGTTTCTTGATCCTAAAAGTTATCAATGAATAATAAAAGCAATACATTATGTCACACATGAATAAGTTGTAAGTTGTAAATTAGAAAAATCATAAAAATGGAAAACGTTTTGAAAAATGGGAAAATGGGGTGTTTTATAACTTGTGATTTCTTAACTCTCCCCACAAAAGTCTTTGCTACTTTTCAAAGATTTAGTTTGGGGAGGTTTTGAGGTATTTGGTTTTAGAGCATATAACATTGCATGAGGACACGGAAATCACTTAGTTTGGGGAATTTTGATATGTGAGAAATCACATATCCTTTTTATATCAAAAATGGCCCTAAAATGAAAAAATTGTGCAAATTATGCTTGTATATTGCTTGTTTTGTCATTGTAGGTTCCCGATTTACTTCACTTTCACTTCATAACACGAATCAAAACAAGAAAGGAGAAAGAGAGATGATTAGTTTAGAGAGAGAGAGAGAAGAGAGAGAGATGAGAGAAAAAGATAGAAAATTAGATTTAGATATTTGTGTGACTTAGATATTTTCCTATGAAAATATCTATATATATATCCCTACGACGCGAGGGATATTTAACTAGGACCCGGGCTTGGGTTTTGTTTGGGATTAAACCCGAAACATATACAATATTAGATTAACTATCGAGCCTGATTCCCGATAATATTTTATTACAACATTAACTAATTAAAGACCGAAGCTCCATCGTAGAGTGACCGAGCTTCCTTGTTCGACTCAATAAATTGAGGCTAACATTTTTCATTTGTGATGTGTAGGTACGGATATTGCAAATAACACAAGAAAACGATCAAAACCAGGCAAAAACGAACACGGGAATGGCTAGAGTGCACAAGAGCCGGGAGTTTCTAGCAAAGGTCAAATGGTCAACCTTGGTCAACACAAAGTCAACCCATGGTCAACAATGGTCAACCCACAAAAGACAAAACCCTCAAAATCCTAAATGAGCCCTTAATGTTAAAACATTTTCACCTAAAGCCCTTAAATTCATAACACCGTTAGTCCTTTGTTAATAAAGAACTAACGGTCGTTAATTCTTTAACTATAAATCCCTTTAAACCATTATTCAAGCCCAAAAACAAATTACCCCGGCCCAATCCTTTTCTTATAAAAACCAAGCCCAAGTCAAAGTTTTTAAAACTCAGTCAACTCAAATGAATAAGAAAAGGGGGCGGGAAAAACAGTTTTACTGTTTACCCGTCTTCCCCAATTTACCATCTTCAATATTGCTCGATTAAAATGAAATTAACCTTTTCTAGAAGTAATCCAACATGGCCAAAAGATGCTTAGTGCCAAGTGACATCTCAGCAACAAGAAGCGTCATCAAACGCTTGTGATTGGCTACACGGGCTCAAGGGGTTGACACGCGTGCTACAAAGAAACACACCTCTTGATGGAATTTTACACTAAAATACAGCCAAAAGAAGCACAAAGCCTCTAACACAAGGATTGCCACGCTGGCAATCCGTGTGATCACATTTTGATCTAACGGCTACAAGAGGGCATCCAATGATTGCAAGACAATGAAGGGTGATGATCTAAGCTAAGAGGAACATGTGAAGAAGGCCTGGAAGCTTCTCTCTTGCCCTATAAATAAAGGACCTCTCTTACTCACAACGAATCATAGAGGAGTAGTTTCTAGCTAGCTTAGTGTAGTTTTTAAATAACTTTTATTTTTGCAATTTAGCTTATTGTAATGTCTTAATTCAGTAAATGTAATCTCTTTTTCAAGTTTGTAATCAGTTACTCTTTTATTAATAAAAGTGTGTTTTCATTTTAATGTGCAATTTATGTTTTACTTAATAAGCAATTTGGTTTAATAAGCTCTTAATTGATCAAATAGTTCTTAATAATCTATCTTAATCTCTACATAAGCTAGCTACATTCTCATTTAAGCTCTTAAAGCTTAACTGAGCTTAAGTAATACTCAAATCCACTCCAATCTTACCACAGCTTATTAATGGAAGGGAAGCCAGTAATGGATGGGCTTCCAGGACCCCACCAGCTTATCCTAGGATAAGCTAGAGCTTGTTGATAGCTCATAAGAGCATTTTGATAAGCCTTGTTTAGAGCAAAGGCTCTTGTAAGTTCTCAATTCCTTTTTATAGCTTAATTTTGAATTTCAGCTTATCATTGCTTGTTGTTTGCTTATTTTAGTTTAGATTTGCTTAATTCTGCTTATATTTGTTATTTGATGTTTATCTAGTTTAATTTTTAGTATAAATCTTTAGTTTGCAAATAGTAGTCATAAAACAGTTAAAAGCCATAAAAATTAGCATTAGCTTGTAGCTTATTATTTCAGCTTATTTAGTTATTGAAATTTGCTTATTAGGTCTGTTTTTAGCTATATACTATCTGGTATTAGAAATTTGTGCTTTAAATCTAAGTTTCATAAGCTTAATATGGGATTATGCAGTTTAAAGGGGTGTTTGGTTCAAGCAGTACTAACTTGAGTTAGTACTGCTTGTGACCATTTGGTTCTTTAAATTAGATTTAAATCTCATACTTAGGTTTATAAGATCAGGATTTAAGGTTACTTTTAGGTTTAATTAGTTTTTAATCAAAATTTATTAGTAGTAATTAGCATCTGTTAGCTTTATTTCAGTTATATAAGCAATATAAGCTCAAACTTGTTTCAGTTGAGTTTGTTACTCTTTTTGCTCTTATTTTAGTCTTTAAATGATGATTCAAATAGTTTCCTTAGGTCTGCACTTGTAGGATTCAAGTAGTGGTTAGAATTTGGTATACTGCATCAGTAGTCAAAATAGACAAGAGGTCTTTTTCAAGTTTAATTTTCAGAGGGTAAAAGTAGTTATTAGGTCTTAATATTAGCAGCACAAGTAGTTTGTAGGTTAATGATCATCTTTTTGGATTTAGTTTTTATAAATTAGCTTATTTGTCTATCTGTTTTTAAGTTGAAAAATTGCATTTTGTCTTTTTCAAACCCATATTCACTCAGTGCATACTGAGAAAATAAGCAGTTTTCAAGGAGCTTTTTCAATAAGCATTTGATTTTCAAAATGATTTTTAAAAGCTGTTTCATGTAGCTTTTTGGTTAAGGTTTAAGGTAGTATAAGCTAGAAATCCATAAGGATCTGTTTGCATAGTTAAAAATAAGCCCAAAGTAGCTAAGTTGTCTGTTTGGTTTTCAGTTTTTCACTAAGTGCTTATTTGAAATCCTCAGCTTATGGCTTGCTTCTTTGTGCTTATTTCTAGTTTAGAATAGTTTATTAAGTTAGTCTTAGCTTATTTTATTATTGTCCTTAGCTTACTAAGGCATTTAGTGGAAGTAGCATTAAAAAATTTAAGCTAGCAGTACTAACTCTAAGTTATTACTGCTGAGCTTATTTGAGCTCATTCTTGCATATCAAAATGCTTTTTGTTTATTGTTTTAAGAAGTTTATAAGCTGAGCTTTAAGTAGGAATAAGCTAGATTGCCATAAGGATCCATTTGCTTATATAGAAATAGGCTCAAAGTTGTCTGTTTGTTAACAAGGAATGTGCAAAATTGCTTATTTAAAATCTCAGCTTATGGCTTATCCTTTTAGCTCATTTCCAGCTTAGATTAGCTTATTAGGTTCTATTATAGGATAGTGATGGCTGATAGCTTATTTATTTCTAGCTTTAGCTTATACCTGTTTTTAGCTTATCAAGTTTAATAAAAGCTTAATTAAGCTTTCTGTCTGTTTAATAAGCTGTTTTCAGCTTAAATTTTGATTTTAAAAAAATTGTTTTCATTAAAGTTGTTAGTTTTTCTAAGTTTTATAACTTTGCTTTTCAAAGTTATTGCAAAAAAATAAAAAAAAAGGAAGAGGGGAAATTGTGGGTGAGCAGGACTCGAACCCACAACATCAACCCTCCTCAACCTTTATAACACAACACCACACACCTCTAACCACTGCACCCTTGGGACTTTTACATCCTAAGGTGCATTTAGAATCCTTTTACCCTTTTTTTTAAGTTTTAGTTATAATAAGCACTTCGAGTGCTTATTTGATTTTTCCCGGCTTATTTAGTTTAGCTCTTTAGGATTTGATATTTTTCCTGCATCCTGCTTATCATAAGCTACTTTTAGAAGAAAAAAAATAGGATTTTTAGCTTAAAGTTTTATATTTTTCGTGAATTAATTTTGTTAAAAACTTTAAAAAATCATAAAAAAATAGAAAAATAATCAAAAAAATAATTTTCTTTTTTATAAAATTTTCTTTTATCATATTCTAGGCTTAGGTTTGAATTTTACTTTCGTAGGGTTAAAATTTAAGTATTGCCTTGTTTTTAAAGAACGGAATTTGATTCCCGTTCTTGTTTACTTCGTTTTTAACTTTACGCACCCTCGGTTTAGGATTTCCTTAGATTTTTCTTACAAGTTAGTAATTAGGATTAGGAAAAGTTTAAAAAATCATTTTTAGGTTTAATTTAGGTTTTAATTGTAGCGTTTCTTTAATTCCCGTTTACGTTTTATGCTTACTTTTGTTTACTTGTTTCCGTGCATTTATCTACTTGTCATTTATATTTAGTAGGATTTAGAAAACCCAAATAAAAAATCTTTAAAACCATTCAAAACGCGCGATCACGGATTTAACCGATTTTCAATTCACGCTTCGTCGAGGGAAAACGGCCCGGGAGGTTTTTGAGACAACTTTGGTTAAAAGTTGTTTCTTAAATCCGACGGAAAATATTTACTATACTATAATTTTCTAATCCTTATATCCTTATATATTATATTATATAGAGTGTGTTAGGAGACGGATCAAATTTTTGGCGCCGCTGCCGGGGAAGTGTGTTACGATTATTGTGTTTCGTTCGAAGATTAGTGTTTTGAAGACCCTTCCTCGTGAAGTTATCGTTATTCATTTGTGAATATTTTCTTAAAAAAGCCCATAAAAATACAAAAATATTTTTCTATTTTCTTTTATTTTAATAACCATTTGTTAATCGTTGTTACGGCTCACCTTTAGATTACGTGCTATAAGGGAAGTTTAAGGCGGGTTTGATCAACATCACCCAAAAGGAGAAGGGTTATTCTAAATAGCGCTTCGCGCTTACCAATTCCTCCGCTTTCTTGTATGTATTTTTAAAGAGCTACCGTGCACGTTTAACTTTCGGTTACCAAAAATACTTTTCTTTCTTATTTTAATTTCTTTTCTCATATATTATTTTTAAAAAATCTAAAAATATTATTTTTTATCCTCTTATTACATTTAATTCTTATCTTCTTTATCATCTTATCCGTTTAATTCTTCGACATGTCTTCGTATAACCATTTATGTTGCTCGTATTGTGGAGGTCCGTTTAATGGTGGAAACTGTCTGAGCTGTAGCAGTGTAGGATCCAGAAATGAGTTTGTCTATGACCCAAATCCTTATTCTTATAATGAAACACCAAACTTCTTCAACCAACCTCCACAATACCAATACGAGACATACTCGTGTGAATTTTGTGAAGGGAACTCTCATCTGGGTTTCGATTGTCAAACAGGGAACACACCCATCTTTGATCAGGATCCCTGTTACAATCAAGACTTTGGATTTAACCAACCTCTACATTATTCTCCGAGTCAGCCACAACAACTTCTTGTTTGTGAAAACTGCAGGGGTCCTCATGCTACTTTTCAGTGTCAACCGATAAACCAAAATTTCAATTATTCTAATTCTTTTGGTTTTGACCAAATTTAACCCCCGCAGTAGTTCGACAATCATCAGCCTCAAGAAATTCCAGAAGTCATTCCTTTCTTTGATAGTGAAACAAAGAACGAGCTTTATAAAATGATGGAAGATTTTACGGAAAGAATGAATCAAGAGTTATGTAAGCAGGAGGCTTTACTTTCTGCTCAAAGAGAGCAAGAATTACTTGTCTAAAAGCAAGCAGCTCAGGAAAAGCAAGTTCCCTCACCAAATTCCGTCTTTCGTCAACTAATTGATGAAACGTGTGGTATGAACATTTATGAAGAGCAAAAGAAAAATATGGAAGATACAATGCTAGAATTGCTTAAAGATTGTCGTCAAAAAGAGCTTTATTGTATTCATAATAATGTTGATGATCTATTTGAGAGTGCTCTTAATTCTAAACTTCTCTATATTAATTTGAATTCTCAACATCTCGATAAGAAAAAGCAGGAAGTAAAGAATATCGCAAAGCCGACAGCTAAACGTCAAACTCGTATTACACCGTGTTTAAAGAATTTTAAAGTTAATCATAAGGAGAGTATTATTCCTTTGAATAAAACGCCTCAAATTTCTTCGGTTAATGATATCACACCCGACTTACCGACCGTAGAGCCCTATAACTCTCTAAGTATGGGGGACGAGCATCTTAGCACTATTCTTTTCAAACAATGCACTCTTAAAACCTTGAAAATGAGATTTAACACTTAAACACTTAAACAAACTAAGTTTTTTTGGATAATTTAAGATAAGTTAAACTACCAAGAGTACAGATGCAATTTTGACCCATTTTGACCATAAACAGGTTAACCAAACACCCTTTAAAAACTGTTTAGCTTTTTTAAAGAGATTAATGCTTATTTAAAGCACACATTCAAAAGACCAGATGTTAAGTAAAACAAAGCATATTAATCAAATCTTAATAAACTAATATGCACTAAATAGCTACACTAAATCAAAACAATTTTTAAAGACTTATAACTACAGTTTCTAACTAATAAACTTGCACAAATAAAAATTTAATATATAAGCTAGTGCAATTTTAAGCACTCACATCATATATAAGCATAGTAAGCATAAATAAGCTTAAATAAACAGTAAATAATCTTGCTTAGTATTAAGCTAAAAAGGAAAAATTCAAAATGCCTTGCTCAAAACAAGGCAAACAAGCTTATAAATAAAGCTAGTTCTACTAAGCTCTAGCTTGTCAAAGACAGCTAGTAAGAGTCTCATAAGCCAAATCAAATCCGGCTTATCATCCAAAAAAGCTGTGGTATTTGGGGGTGAATTTTTTTTGGTTTTTTATAATTTTTTTCTTAAATACCTTTTTCTTAAATGAAAACAGCTAGCTTATATGATTAAGAGCTTATAAGAGCTTATGAAAAACTTTTTAACTATAAGAAAACAGGAATCAACTCTTAAACTTAAAAACTTAAGAAACTTTCATTTGAACAATTAAAGATTACAATACTTGGAAATTAAAAGACAAATATTAAAAATTTCTTGAAAACTAAGAACTAGTTAAACTACTAAAAAACTAGATCGCAACAATGGCTTACAAAGGACCTATTTATACTAAGCTAATGAAGGTTCTAGGAGGTGTGCTTCTTTGCTGAGAGGGAAGCCGTGTGTGCTTCTTGTGTGAGTGTCTTCAAATACTCATCTTGGTCATCCAAATTGAGTAGTGCCCAACCTCTTTAATCTTAGCCATCAAATCATTGTCTTGTTCCTTGGACGAATGATGTTGCAAGGGATTGCCAAGGTAGCAATTGGGGGGGATAAGGTATGTAGAGGTGTTGGTCGACATAGGGGAGAAGAAAGGGGAAGGATGTCTTGTCTGGTAGTGAGGACAGGATACAAGAAGATGATGAATAGTACTTGGCGCCTTTTTGAATGTTTTAAAGTTGGCAAAACAAGCCCTCTAAGGTGTATTGTTGTATTGCAATGAATGTCCTTAGTGTGTTACTTTCCGGCTTACGTATATATTTTAATTAGTGAGTTTTGACCTTTTGCTTCGGTCAGGGGCAATTGGTCGGGACTCACTTGCTTGTGTATTATTATATATATACGTATTAATACTAATCAGTGGGCTAGTTGTTGGTCCGGGTATGGTTTAAAAGGACTTGGGCCTTTTAGAAGGCTTAAGGCTTATAAAGATATAAGTGTATAAGTGTATAAGTGGGCTGACCCGGGTCCACTAGGTGGGTACGAGTGGGCCCACTTTTGGCAATTTAGGTTTTCGGGTTTGGTTTTCGATGCTCGTTCCAATGCATCATCCTGGGGTTAACTTTGACTTTTTGACTTTTGTTGACTTTGACTTTGTCTTTTTGACTTCTCACGGTCTTTCCGTTCTCGTGCTCGGTTTTGTCGTTTTGGCTTCGATTTTTGTCCTTTTCTTGGATATTCGTTTCCTGCATAATACAAATGTAAAACATACAAATACAATGTATTTTTGGTATGTTTTTAGTCATTTAAGTCCGGTTTTAGTGGTCAAAGGTATGTGTAATTAAACGCATACCACGGACCAAACTCATTTTGCAACAAAGAAAAAGAGGCTCTTTGATGTTGTTGTTCAGACCACTCTCTCGTGCTTATGGAGATTCAGAAATCACATTATCTTCTCCAACAAGCGGCCTAACAAAGACCTCCTGCTCAATGACATCAAACTTTTGTCTTTTAACTGGATTACTTCTAGATTTAAAATAACTTGTTTAAACCGGATAGAGTGGTTTAATAACCCGTGTAACGCTCTATCCCACCTTTTGTAACTTCTCTTCTAGCTACTTGCTAGTTTCTAATTTAACCGTTGTTCTAAAAAAAACAAACCCTAACATGCAACATGCATGATCATAACCCTAAACTAACCCTAATCATCATACCATCATTAATGTTCATATATAATCTGTATTTTATGTAAACCCTAGATCCATCATATTAATTGTTACATGATTTAAAAAAAACTAAACAACTAGGGTTAACGAACATACCTAAACCTTGATTCTTGAACACTAAATCACCAACTTGTTCTTGATTTTTTTTTAAATCTTTTTTTCTTCTTCTTGATGGTTATGCCGATCACAAGTGGAGAGGGAGAGAAAAGTGATTTAGGGTTTTATTGGTTTTGTATTTATACTAATAGAATCCTAATTGTAATCAAATTGTTTCCTTTTTTTCTTTCTTTAAAACTGGTCCGCGTAATAACACCCTCTTTATATTATATATATATATATATAATTTATATTAATATATATTTATTTTTTTTATATTTTTATATATTTATATATTATATATTTTATTTTATATATATTTTTATATAATATATTATTATTTTTTTTATTTAATTATTTATTTACTAATTATCTTCATTACCTTAAGTTTTCATAAAAACCTAAGCTAATTTGGGTAAACCTTTTTACATAAACGCAACTTACTAAACTTTCTAAAAATAACTTTTCATTTCACAATTCACTTTCTATATTTAGAAAGTTTGCTACAAACTTCCATATTTCACTCACTTAACTTATCTCCAACATAATACATTTCCCATAAACGCTTAACACAAAATCATCCAACTATAGACGTAGCATTGCATGCAATACGCCTTTTCTTTCCATTATCACTATAAGTGAACAAATGGAATACTCAACACCAAACACAAACGCACTCAAAATGAGATGATCATACACCTCAAAAACGATATCATGCACCTATTCAATCAACTTAGAACACATAAATCACACAAAATGAACTCTTAGCACTTTCTAAAGGTATCACTAACCTGATTAAATCACAGATGTTACAGTATGAACCTATAAGCCGTATGGACTAAACTGTATAGATACCTGAACTAATTTATGCACTTATTTAAAAATTATACTTAACCATTTTCGTAAATAATAAAAACTGAAAATACATTTCATAAACACTACATAACATTCATAGTATTTTAAAATTAGAGAGTTAACCCAAACACCCTCTTGTTAATCCAAAACTACACAATTTGACCCATATTAATTAGAAATCGTCTTAGACACTTAAGAGCTTGAACTACAACATTTTAGGGAACCTTACAAGTTGTTATCAAAGGGTAAGTATGAGAATGTTCATCGTTAAGCCCGCGAGCAATTATTGATCCTCAAAATTCCCTGTCTTCATCTACAAGCCCAAGCTATATCACTTACCTATAAATATGGTAAACATCATAGCGATAAGTCATACGATTTAGTGAGTAAACAGTGTTGTAACAATAAACATGAACATTTCACAATCGTTATATGGTCTGTTTCTAATAAGTCATTTAACATAGTATAATCGGTTATATTTGGCACTCATTTCACATGAATACCTTGTAATCACCCGGTTCTAAAATCTTATTCACACTCAGAAATCACCCGGTCCTAACATCACATTCGTACCTGGCCTTTATAACATGAACATACCCGGTTCCTTCTTGCACAAATGCAATTTGGATTCCTTATTCTTCGCAAGACTATATGTTCATACCCGCTTCTTTCATCATTAACATACCCGGTCCTAACTGTATGTGCATGATATAACATAATTAATAGTGCTTGTTTGCTAGCTTCCCTTTAGTTTTTAGAGTTTTATAGCGTGTCTTGTGCCTTTTGTTTTGCCTGTAGGTTTAGGCCCTCTAGTTGTGGCCTTTCTTTATTTTGAGCTGCCTTGGCCTCTTTGCTTTTATGCTTTTATGCCTGCATGTTTTTGCTTGTTTGTCTTCCTCGTGCTTTTGTATGTGCTGGCGTTTATGCTTTGTTGCTAGATTACTTTGCGTTTTTGCTTTTTATTTATGCTTCCTTGTTGCATTGCTTGTTTTCCTTCCCTTGTAATTGTTTGTTTGTATTTGCGTTTATGCCTGTTTTTTGGCTTGTTTTTCTTGCCCTTGCCTCATATGTGTGTGTGCTTTTATGGCCTTTTACTTGTGGCTTTTTTATAGGTGTTTGTGCCTTTTGTTATATGTTATGCTTTTATGGGTGTTAGTATGTGCCTATTTTTCGTTTAGGATTTTATGCCGTAAGGTTGGCTCGTTTGTCTTCCCCTTGCCTTTAAATGTGTGTTCGTTTGTGCTCTTATGCATGTTTGCCTTTTTCTCTGTCTTTTTGTATGTGTGTGTTTTCCCTTCACTAGCAAACTTGCACTTGCCAAAGGTCTTTCTGGAAGCAGTCTCTCTACTTTTGAGTTTACCCGAGAGTAGGGGTCTGATCTGTCTACATTCTTCCTCCCTCATACCCTGCTTTGGCGGGATTAGGTATGTTGTTGCTATTGTTGTTGTTGTTGAATATTGCCATTTATATATGATTCCATAGGGTAACACACAATAATGCAAGACTTTAGTTTTATACATTTATCGTAACTACATAAATGATCTAATTAAGTAAAAGGATATTGGGCTTATTAAGTCGGAATGCATACATAATATTGGGCTTAAACCAATAATCAAATGGTTGGCCCATTTGGGCATGTAGGTTCGCCCGCCCCTTTGCGGGTGTGTCGGGTTGGGCGCTGTTCAATTACTTATTTAATAAGCTAAGTATATTATGAGATAATATCAAATCTTTTAAAATAGTAATTATCTTATATATTAAGAGTTTATCTTATACTAAAATTAGGTAATTAATAGCGTATGTAGATTAATGGTCCAAGCCCATTAATCACATGCCATAATTGGGCCAATTATTAATATTTTTTATACGCCCAATACGAAGAATAAACGTCCCTAAGCTACAGATAGTTTGGGAAGTCTTCCCAGGCCGTGTGGCATACACAAGCATGGATTGTTGTCTGCCAACTGTCACTAACAGTTAAGATATATGATATGATATATGATAATGGGAGACATACGACCAAAAACAAAGGAGATATACAGGACCACATACGTACCGAACCAAGACAAATACGGAATGCCACATGTCATCCTAGTATACCCATCAGATGATCAACACCTGGCTCGCTTCCAGCCGTTGATCTTCCTAACGGGTTTATCCCACAAACCCTATACGCTCCTATACAATTAGAGAGCATCCCACACATGAAAATGGATCGTTCTCTTACACACTTTTACACACACTGTTTCACACAGTAAACACACACGCTTATGCTTTATTTGAGTGTTACACAAGCTTCTTAATTCTTAATCATTCTTTTGGGTCCTTACCGTTCTACACGAGAAACCGAACAACACAACCATCCAAAACATCACTAAATTACGTTTTACATATCTTATGTAAACATGGTACCATCTATGGGGATATTATATGAAATAGCTACAAATTTACACATATTTTCGTTCATTTTATGACCTAAAAACACATAAAAAATCTTCTTAACAAGTTTAATTAAAAATGGTTGATGAACGAATCTCACGAACTCCTTTGTTAGAAATAATCCTTGACCACGTCGGACCAGTCCAGGTGGAATACCTCACTAACACTTAGGAAGGTCAGCAATCACTAGAAAACGAAACACACCAACCACTAAGAAGCTTGATAAGAGGATCAACGCGAGAGGTGCATGTGTCAAATGAACATGTCAACATGTATACAACACCTTTCCAAGAAGACCCCTCACGCAGTTAGAAGATATACTACCGATCAGGTAAGTCGTGCAACCCAAGCAGTTTTAAGAGCAGAGAAATCACAACAATACGGACGAGCTCAGGGTTTACAACCAAGCAAATGATTTTTTACGTTTTTATCGACCAACAAGTTAAGTTTTAGGGTTCAACATGCAGACAACACCTTTAATATAGTGCAAATATTGTGAGCTACAGTTGCACCTATACTTGTCATATTATCTTTCATGACAAAGAGATTTTTCGAGTATACCATTTTTTCTCCGTCTTAGAGAGATGTATATACATCCGGAAAAAGCACATGGTTATGCCTAGGAAGGAATTATACTAGTTTGTATTTTCTTGAAACAAGGTCCAAATCTAACTTAACACGTGCCATACAACTTGTTACCCGGTTTCTGTTTCGAATAGGTTTGTCGTTGCCTTTGTTTTTTAAAGTATCTATGTTGATGTTCTTGAGTTTTCCTTTATAGTTACACATCATATACTCGTGTTGTACAAAACCACTTCTAATTTTTCTTTGTGATGAAAGCTTCATTTCAAATATACTTGTATGATTGAAATCCTTATACATCCTAATTGCATCATCTAGTGTGTCAAAGTAATTCCCCTCTACTGGTATTAATTTTGGTTCCATATTAGGTTGCCAATAAACTGAACCACCAGGTGTCTCACTATGAATTACTAAACTCGCTTTAGGCGTTGTCATAGCATCTAAAATTATACAAGTTTAAAGTTTGTTTTAATCAGATTTGTTAAAAATGACATGTTCTTTTTGAATATCGCTGGTAAAATCACATGTTATTTGAATTAAATCACTAATGATTTGAAGTAAACATATCCAAATTACTTGTGATTTTCTGCAAATCACAAGTGATTTCACTATATACTTCAAAACTAAAATAATAACATCGCTACCTTCTTCAACTATCATTATGAGTATATCTTATTCAACTAACTGAACTTGTTCATCATCATCAACACTCACAACATCGCTACCTTATTCAAAACTCTATTCAACAACCTTACCTACACTACTTAAGCTTCCTAATTCAACACTCTAAATTTGTTTAGCATTAGCAACGCTACCTACACAACCTTCAACACTCTTAAATTGTTTAAGTTCTCCATTATTATCCATAGCCCGGATGATTTGATCATTCTCGATCGGATTTGAATGAATTTGATGACTTTCAAATGGATTTGATGACTAAATCTATTATAATTGAATTTAATGATATCGACCTAATTGGATGTTGAAAGATGAATTTAACAAACGATTTTGCTGATTTTTGGTTCAAATTTGAATGATTTTGGTGATTTTTGAACGGATTTGATGACTAATGTAACAACCGGCAATTTTTAGAATTTTAAATTACTACTTTACCCTTTGACTTTTTGGGTCGGACTTGACTTTTTGACTTTTTGACCTTTTACGGTCACATAATAATGATTACCGCGTAGCCGATAAATTTTTGAAACATATTTAAATAATAAATCATATTTATTAATACTCATCTCTCATTTACACGTTTATTTTTCCAACTTATTTGAAACGAATACGAGAAGACAACTCGCAAATTTTGAAAACCGCGTACAACGCGTACCGACACGAAAATAATTTAATTATATTAAATTATCACTTTTTATTAAATAAAAGTATTTAATAAATTATTTATCATGTTTGTAACATTTCTCATTTTCAGGTCATTTACGACTTCAATTATTCCATTATTTATTTTTAGAATTTTGCACGTTTACTTTTAATTATTATCGTATAGTTAAATCGCGCAAACTAAAAATCAACATTCAACGTAAACGGATACCAAACAAATTAAAGTTTACATCAAGCAAGTGTTATAGGGTTATTAAGAGTATAATTTATAACTTTTTATAATTTATTTTTATTGGTTACGTAAAACGCTTACGTTTCGCAATAAATTACATTTGGGCATACCCGGAAGCACCTATACCTAACTATACTCAAACAAATACCCACATTTATACCCAATACACAAAATTTAATCATTTTTACACTTATGATCTACATATGGCCAGATCCAACATGTATGTGCAAGAAATAAAACCTTAAAACCCACTAACTCTTTATTTACAACTCATACCTTACATAAAGTGTACCTTAAATCCCACTCTTCCATAAATTCGCAAATCAATTGTACCTCACCTCTTACACCATGTACCCTAAACCATCCTTAAAACCACTTCATCCCATGGTATTAGTTTAAGGTAGTATTAAGACTTTCCAAGTTTTATAAATAACAAGTAACATGTAACTAGCTTATACACTCTCTTATTTACAAGAAAAACACACATACTCTCTCTCAAATAAGCTCAAACCCACGGCTAACAAATTATAAGCTAGGTTTCCATTTTATTTTTCATTCCAAGGTATTCCAAGCATACAAGCATTCATTCTAAGATCATCTAAGGTTACTCAAGGTTATTACAAGCTTGGATTTGGGTTTAACAAGGATTAATCAAGAAAACATATTTATGGTTTTCTTGATTAGGGTTTTGATTTTGGAAGCTTGGTTAGGGTTTATATCTTGTGTTCATCATCCTACTCATCTTCTATAAGGTCTATTTAAAGTATTCAATATTCATTCATTCATTATCTTATGTGTACATACTTGTTATATATGTTAAACACCACCTAGATTCATTTTTGTGATATATGAGGTATTTTACAAAGATGTATAATAATTCAAAATATATATTGTTGGTGAACATGATACTTAAAATGAAGTAAACATTTATGTAAGATGTAAATCAAATTTAAAGTTTAGTTTATAAAGTAGTTTGTATAAAAGTTATTTATTACAAAGTTATTACAAAGATCAGAAGAGACTTCATACTTGGACATATTCATGAACATATTATAGATGACTTAAAATATATCAGTTATGCATTTAATAATTAGAGGACTTGTATGGCTTAGCAAAGTGAAAAGATAAAAACAAAGTGGTAAAAATAAATCATGTACTAACATAAAACCTACTGTTTGAATCGGTGTATAAAGGTATGACATTTTATGTTTATCATAGTACTATATCACAAGATCGTAAGCATAAAGAAACTGAAAAAAACCGAGCAATAACGAAGGAGATATGACATTTTTAAGTTTACAATAATTAAATGTATAAAAGTATTTTTATAAAAGTTATTTTATAAAAGTTATTTTATAAAAATATTTACTGTTTCAGATCTGAGATATTAAAATAAATATTTTATAAATATAGTACTTTTCATGACGAATCCAAACATGTAAGAACCTCTAAAAACGGATTTAAAATGAAGGTGATACGTTATTTACAATTTTAAGTTAAAAAGTATTTTTATAAAAGTAAATTTATAAAAATAGCTTACTGTTCACGATAGTATACTATTGGGAAATAATTTTCCTAAATTGAGCTTTTAATTACGAAGACGAGGACATAGGAATCACTAAAAACCGAATTAAAACGAACGAGATACAATTAAAATACGAATTCAATAATTAAAGTTATAAAAAGTATTTTTATAAACTTTCACTTATTTTTTACTATTCATAACAGTAACAAACCAATTATAAATATAAATGTGATTAGACTGTCAAATACGAATCCATACATATAAGAAACAAGCGAAACGATTAAATATGAGTAAGTATGACTTTTGGAAAGTAAACGACGATTAATTAATAAAAGTAGTTTTTATATAATTCTATAAAACAATTAAACTATGTTCATCAGGGGCAGAAATATATAAATATAATATTTTGATATTATTTTCTTAATACGAGCCATGGATATAAATAACGTGAAAAACGGAGTTTAAACGATAAAGATATAAGGTTTATAAAACCGTATGCACTATTTTTACTTTTGTGCACTATTTCATAAAAACAATTAAACCAATTATATAATAAAATTATATAATCGATAGTAATATTAAAATATGTATTATTAACAAACAATCAATTGTGAGACGAAAACCACACTTTATTTTACGGATACAAATACAAACACCTTTATTCAATAAAGTACGGTTTAAAAATTGTTTTTGAATTAAACCAAAACAAAGTACTATAGTGTGGTGTAACTATATAACTTGTGATGTAGTATTATTAAGTACATTGTACTCATACGGCCTACATTTAATTAGGTTGCGTTCGGATTTCGCTTGTCGACTCACTCACTTGATTTATATTATCAACACTATTCATTAAGGTGAGTTCATAGCCCCATGTTTTACTATATCAATGATTTACAACTTTTAGGGTGAGAAACATGCATTGTTTTACAAATTGGACGCAAGTGTACATTTTATCATGATTACGTGTTTGCCTAAGTAGCGATAACCCACTGTGCCCATTATCATGAACTGTCAATTACTTTGTGTGAGCGCGAATGTTATAAATAGATCTAGTTGGGATTGACATCTCCGTTCGGGTGAGTAGCACTCACTGTGCCGGTTTGTCGGACAACGGACGTATACCATGTCGGATTTGGGATGTTGCGGGTTAGAACATCATCAAGGGCAATGTTGGCAATTTATATTGCAATTCATACATGTCGAGCTTCAGTGTCATGAGCTTAGGGAAACGTAATTACACTTTGTGATGTTTGCATCTGTTGCATTATCATACACT
Source organism: Tanacetum coccineum (assembly GCA_026074375.1). Lineage (NCBI taxonomy): Eukaryota > Viridiplantae > Streptophyta > Magnoliopsida > Asterales > Asteraceae > Tanacetum > Tanacetum coccineum. The sequence continues at coordinate 18,091 of BQNB010015247.1, read as the reverse complement.
TGGAAATCTGCGGTCCTACATTATATTTACATAAACCTATGAATTCACCAACTTTATGTGGACGTTTTAAAAGCATGTTTTCTCAGGTTAATGAGGCACGAGGTGCTAAGGATACATTGGAGATAGTCTTTTGGGGAGTCATGCATTAAAGATTTGGGAGTCATTACATCTTGGGATACTTGTTATGATCTAAAATCTTTGTTATCAAATTTGACAATTTAATCGGTGCGCTTTGTAGTAAACAAATTTCAAATAAATCTAATGATCGTATTTAAACGAATTTTTAGAGGTCGTTCTCATATCTTGTGCTATTGATCTATGAAGTAACGCTCCCGGACTCATTATTTCGCTGCGACCCAATTTGAGGGTGTTACAGATTGGTATCTAGAGCCAAGGTTATAGAGAACCAGGTCAAATGTTTTTACTTGGACTATAACCATTTTCAAACATTGCATCATACAAAGGGGTTTTCATGGACCTTTCACTTTATACATACTTGTTGCATAAGTTGAGTATACTAGATGATGTATGGTTCACATACGTGTTTATAATATATTAAGTATATTATTATGAGTCTTATATATGTACTAATGTAAACTCTGTTTGAGTGTTACAGATCCTATCATGTCTTCTTCATCCACGATCACCTACACATCCGTCTACACTGATTCTGAGCCAGGGAGAGTCTTATGGGGAGCTGATGAGGATAGGGGTGAGCAGAAGAAACCAAAAAAACCGAAACCGAACCGAAAACCGAAAAAACCGAACCCGAAAAAACCGACCGAAACTAGAAACCGATGGTTAGGTTTTTAATTTTTCAAAAACCGAAAAATTTCGGTTCGGTTTTGGTGTTTGTTCAAAACCCGAACCGTAAAAACAGAACCGAACCGCACCAAACCAAATTTATAATGATATATAATTAATATAATATAAATAAATAAATGATAACTAAAAATTTTAAATTCATATTTATTTTATGGATGAAATTATTATGATATATATTATCTTAATATTTATATATATGTTTGTCGTGTCATCATGTGTTACCTGTAAATACAATTGTTACTAATGACAATTATTATACAATGGTATTGTCACATGCATGTGTGTCTCTCTCATGTCATAGGTGTTATAATTGTAAAAATTTGTAATAAACAGTATTAGGTCTCATATTGACAAAAATAATTAAAAAAATAACCAATTTCGACGTAAAAAAAGTTTATTAATAGTAAAATTAGCAACAACCTAATTTAAACGTTTTGAAACGAAAAAAACGACACCGCCAAAAATCCAGAAACCGAAAAAAACCTGAACCGCCAAAAACCTAAAAAAAGAAAAAAAAAGAGCGTTTTTGGTTTTTGGGTTTATAAAAACCAAATATTTCGGTTTCGATTTTTGGTTTTAGCCAAAAAACCGACCCAACCAACCGAGCACACCCCTAGAATAGGAGCTGTCTGATGGAGGTTTCCTCCACATCATCGCATACGGATACGATGGACTCCCTATGTAGCTGGTAGCCCCACCATCTCCAGACTATGTGCCAGGACCTAAGCACCCACCGTCTCCCGATTACGTGCCCGGTCCTGAGCACCCACCGTCTCCCGATTACGTGCCCGGTCCTGAGCACCCACCTTCACCTATCGAGGTACCATATGTACCTGAGCCTGAGTACCCCGAGTACCTAGTACCATCCGATGCTGAGGCACCCTTAGAGGACCAGCCTCTACCTGCTGATGCTCACCTACCGCCTATGTCACAGCTAGTGCAGACTCCGATCCGGATGAGGACCCGGATGAGGACCCCGAGGAGGATCATGCTGACTATCCTGCTGATGGAGGGGGTGGTGATGATGAGCCCTCCGATGATGACGATGATGATGATACTAATGACGAGGATGAGGAGCCCTTTGAGGACGAGGATGATGACGACAAGGAGGAGGAGCACCTAGCTTTGGCCGACTCTTCTGTTGTACCTGTTGTTGACCTTTTCCCTCAGATTGGGATACAAAGGCATTTGAGACGGATGAGTCTGCACCTACACCCAGATTCGACCTCAACTAAGGTCCCTTTGCTCAGAAACATCTCCGTAGGACACGAAGACTGTCAGACTGAGCCACCTATGTCCAACATCCATGAGGCACGTAGTGCTGAGTATGCCACCGCGCACCTACACCACCATACCACCACAGCTCCACTATCACTCTTGGTCATCTCCACTACCTCAATCTCCTCACCACCACTACACCTCCACCATCATCCACTAAATTTTACCACTACATTTCCCCACATCATTACCGTTACCATCATCACCACTACCAGCCTCACTATTCATACCACCACCAGTCAACCGTAGGGAGGACATTCCTGAGGCCTGTTTCCACCTCCGTAAGAGTTAGTCTGACTGCTCCTACATCGAGTATGAGTGGGGGAGAGTTTCGACTGCTGCCCTATACCTACTGAGGTCATAGAGCGGATTATGGGTTTATCGACACCATGTATGCCGAGATCAGACGTCAGAGAGCTAAGGAGGTCGGCTATGGCATTAGGGATGTTTTGGGTAGACCCGACAGAGGCTGTTGAGGAGGTAGCACCGACGACCCTCGAGGGGGTCAATGCTAGAGTGACCGAGCTTGCTGCGGTTCAGGAGCAGGACACACAGGATGTTTTATGCCTGTGATGAGGTACCCAGGATAGACAGACTTAGTTATTTCTGAGAGTTGATGGATTGGTCGAGGATAGACAATCTCACTATGAGACTGCATGACTGTTGGATCGAGAGGCCCTCATTTCCCGAGAGGCTTGGGCACATTCCGTTGGGTTGAGTTCGGCAGTTCACTATGAACTGCAAGCATATAGGACTCATACCCAGATGCAGGATTACGTAATCGCCTCACAGGAGTCACAGATACGACATGATTGCATAAGTTTTCATCACTAAGGGACAGTTTCCAGCGGCATTTAGGACAGATTCAGGCACCTTCAGACTAGAGATCAGACGCAGGCAATGATCCCGAGGGAGCTGGTATTATCTAGGTTTTAATTTCATGTCATATTCATAACTAGCATTATGTTTAGGCCGACTAAGAATATGGGTTATACCCATCTAGCACTTAGTAGGAGTTTGTATTTTTCATTTCTTGTATCAACACTCAATGTATGTTGTTTCCGTTTTTTTTTTTTTTTTTTTTGTGTTTGTAGGGGGGGGTTAATTATGATGGTTGTATTATGTCCAGGTCGATCTCAATTCTGTTATGGATTGTGGTTCCAGTCATGTTATAAAATCACTATGTGATGTGATCTTGTTATATATAATGTGTTGTATTATGTAGGTCAACTCAATTCTTTATGTGTTTTGTGATCCCAGTCATGTTAAGTAATCATTGTGTGATGTATTTGTTTATAAGATATGTTTAAACCTATGCCATGTTGTGATGTTTATGAAAACTCACGTGTTTTATATTGTTGTGATTTAGAACAATATGCCGCCAAGAAGAACCGTCTGCTACTGCTTGCAAGAGCCGCTGCAAGAGCTGCTGAACTGTTGCTTGTCGGCCTATGAAACAGCTGCTGCTGTTAAGCAACTTATCGAAGCAAGAGTGTCTGCGGCACTTGCTAACCATGAAACTCTTCGAAATAGCACTAATGGTCATGGTGACGGAAGCCATAATTCTGACACTGGAACTAGAGGAACTGTACGCACTCCCTGTGAGTATACGTACAAGGATTTTCTGAATTGCAAGCCCCTACCTTTAAAGTACTAAAGGAGTGGTTGTGTTGTCACAATGGTTCGAGAAGATGGAATCAGTGTTCCATATCAACAACTGTGTTATGGAGAACCAAGTAAAGTTTGCTACATGCACTTTCCTTGGAAACGCTCTAGCATGGTGGAACTCCCACATACATACTGTCACTCAAGATGTTGCTTATGCTATGGAATGGAAAACACTAAAGAAAATTATGACTGTCAAATACTGCCCAAGGGGTGAAATCAAGAAGTTAGAAATTGAGCTTTGGAACCTAAAAGTAAAAGGTACTAATGTCGCAAGTTACACTCTGTGTTTTCAAGAGCTTGCACTGATGTGTAAAAGGATGTTCCACGAGGAATTGGGGAAAGTTGAGAAATATGTTGGTGGACTTCCTGATATGATTCGGGGAAATGTAATGTCATATCAACCCAAGACGATGGAGAAAGCAATTAAGTTTGCCAATGATATAATGATCAAAAAGTCCTTCACCATAACTGAAAGGAAGAAACTGAGCATAAGAGGAAATTAAAAGTAGAGTTTAATGCGGAAAACAATCAGGGGCACCACAAAAAACAAGAGACACGAACACAGAGGCTAACACTCTGGGCCTGTGAAAAGAGGGGAGTACACGGGGATCAATGCCTGTGTACAAAATGCAACTATCACCACAATGGTTCATGTGCTCCCAGGTGTAATAAGTGCAAGAAAATCGATCATTTGGCTCGTGACTGTAGAGTCTGGTCCCATATGGTAAGAATAATTAAGCGGAGGAAACGTCGAGAAACTCAGAATGCGTTCACTTGTGATGAGTGGGGTTCACACTTCAAGAAAACTGCCCGAGAGGTAAGAAATGAAACCCGGGGTAAAGCAACGTGGAATGCTATGCAACCAGCCAAGGTTTATGTGGTGGGCAATGCGGGAACTAACCCAGACTCCAATGTCGTTACGGATACGTTCCTTCTAAACGACCGCTATGCTTCTATCTTATTTGATACTGGTGCCGATAGAAGTTTTATATCTACTGCATTTAGTTCCATAATTAATATCACACCAACTACATTAGACTATTATTATGATTGAACTATCGAACGGGAAAATATTGGGATAAACACTATCATCCGGGCTGTACATTAAACTTCTTAGACCATCCATTCAACATCAACTTAATGCCCGTAGAACTTGGTAGCTTCGACGTCATCATCGGTATGGATTGGTTTTCAAAGTACCACGTTGTCATTGATTGTGCTGAGAAAATCGTTCGTATTCCCTAGGGAAATGAAACCTTAATTGTTCATGGTGACGGAAGTAATCAGGGAAACGGGACTCTTTGAACATAATGTCGTGCACCAAAACTCATAAATATTTGTTGAAAGGACATAATGTCTTTTTGGCACATGTTACTACGAAGGAGACTGAAGACAAGTCGGGGGAGAAGCGACTTGAGGATGTACCAATCGTTTGAGATTTTCCTGAAGTATTTCCAAAGAGTTTCCGGTCCTTCACCGACTCGACAAGTGGAATTACCAAATCGATTTAATCTGGTGATGCAATCCTGTAGCAAGACACCTATCGATTAGCTTCTTCAAATGAAAGAGTTGTCGGAACAACTGCAAGAACTATCCGACAAGGGCTTTATAAGACCCAGTTCCTCACCTTGGGGAGCTCTGGTCTTGTTTGTCAAAAAGAAGGATGGATCATTCCGGATGTGCATTGACTACCAGGAATTGAATAAGCTGACGGTGAAGATCGTTATCCTCTCTAAGGATTTATGATTTGTTTGATCAACTACAATGATCCGGTGTTATATCAAAGATAACTTAGCGATCAGGTTATCATCACGTAGAGAAGAGAAGAGGATATTTCGAAGATGGCCAATTAGGACTCGGTATGGTCCATTACGAGTTCCAGTGATGCATTTGGTTACAAATGCCACGGTAGTGCTTAATTACACATACCTTTTTCTATCAAAACCGGACTTAAATGACCAAAAACGTACCCAAAAATACCTTGTATTTGTATGTTTTACTTATATTATGCAGGAAACGGATATCCAAGAAAAGGACGAAAAATCAACCCAAAAACGGACAAAACCGAGCACGGAATGGAAAAGCGTGAAAAGACAAAGTTAAATCGAAGCCAAAGTCCTTGAAAGTCAAAGGCAACCCCGAAAAGTCAATAGTCAAACCAGAGGCCGACATCGAAGAAATACTTAATGGGCCAACCCACACCCATCTAATGGGTTGGGTGAGCCCATTAAGCTTTTTACACAAAGACTAAAAGCCCAACTATAACTTGAGGGGCTTAAACTGCCAAACCCTCAAAGTTATACACCCAAAGGACTTAAGGTGCAAACCGATATACAACAATTAGAGGGTTGTTTTTTCCATGTCCCAAAATTTCCATCACCACAAGGACCATAAATGTAAGCATATATATCATATTGAGGGACCAAGCTTGCCATTTGTCCAAACTTTCACCAGTTAAACCACAAAACAGATAAACACTGTTTGTCTCTCCCATAAACCCGCCAAAATCCCATCTCTACTGTTCACGCTTCCTTTTTCCCCCCTCGTTTACTGTTCACCCCTAGCAAAAAATATCACTCTCCCTCACCCTACACCCCACATGGGTGATTGCCACCTTGGCAATCCCTAAGAACCTCATTGGACAACAAAAATCAAGGGTTTAGATCATTTACCTTGGGCTCAAAGAAAGTTTAAAGGCTAGGATTGCTTTGTGCTTTCATCTCACACAACAAACACACCCTAGTTTCTGTTTCAGCAAAGAAACACAATGGGAAGAGGACAAAAGACCAAAGAAGCCAAGACATAGTCGTTTATATAAATAGGGTCATGTGTAAGCCAGTTGGCAAGTAGTTTTAGTTTTAAGTAGTTTAGTTTTTAACCTAGTGTAATAGTTAGCTTGTTCTTTTAAAAATCTTGTAACCTGTTTTTATTCTGCAATTTCAGTTTTAACCTTAAATTCTGTTTGCCTTAAATAGGTGTTAAAAAGGTACCAAATTTTTCAAAAGCTCTTTAAAGCTCTCAACGTAAGCAGTTTATTAATCTGTTTTAAGAAAATCTAAAGAATCTTTAAGAAAAATTGTATAAAAACCAAAACAAAATGCGCTCAAATCACCTCAGCTTTGATGAAGAGAAGCAAAAAAAAGAAGTGCGTATAGACCTACTAGCTTGTCATTTTGACGAGCTAGAGCTGTAGATTGCTTTAATTTACCCTGTTTGTGCAAGGGGCTTGTAAGTTTTCCATTTTCTATTTCTGGCTTATTTTCACTGTAGCATAGCTTATTTTCTGCTTATTTCTTGTTTTTCTTGCGTATTTCAGTGTCGTGATGCTTACATGTCGTGCTGATTGCTTTTTTATATTTTGTTTGAGTTCTTGCTTTAAAAAACTGCCTTATATAGCTTGTTACTACATTATATTTTCGTTAGCCGTTAAAAAAATCATTTTAGTGCTTATTCTTGTCTTGTTATTATTCCTTGTTGCTTATTTTTATTTGTTGATGTTCTGTTTTCATTAAACTAAGCTTAAATCACCTAAACTGGTTTAAAACTAATATTAGAAACCTTTAAGGGGTGTTTGGCATAAGGACCCAAAGTGGGTCAGTTTGAGTATAAAAGCCTTTGGGTCACTAGGCCAAATTTAAACAAGCATTTTTTGTCATTTTCAATATGTTTTACAAAAATTTGAAGTATAAAAGTGGTTTTTTAAGTTTTTTTTTTATAAGCCCTCTTAAAACTGTGGTAATAAAACAGTCACCAATAGCTTATTAGATTAAGCTTTTTAAAACTGCTTTTAAAGGTTGTTTTAGTGTTGCTTTATTGTGTCAAAAAGAGTAGTACAAGTCTCCTTTATGTCTCCTTAGTTTTGCTCAAATTCTGTCAACTTTTACAAGTCAACTTTTTTACTTTCAAAAGCCCCCTTCAATGCCATATATCAATTTAAAATACTGTTTCTAGCCTTGATCTTTGTGCACAAGCTATTAGGAGCTTAAACTCCATCTGTTGGGACTTTGTTTGAAGTTTTTTGAGCGTATTTTTTGCTTATTGCTAAGTCGCCTTTTGCCAATATTTTTTTAAGAAACAAAAAAAAATAACATCTTTGGAACTTGCCTCGTTCCTTTAGCTTTTTTCTTGGCCCTATTTAATTGCAAAATTTGATTTTCTTTGCTTATTGTTATAGCCCATAACCAGCCTTAAGTCCTTATAACCTGTGTACCCAAAGGCACTTTGGGCTTAAAAATTAAAGCCAAACCTTGTCCCCTAGCTGTTGGTTTACATGTTTGCCCCCTTAGCTTATTTCCATTTGTTTGGCTTTATTTGTCTCGTTCCCGGCTTATAGTGTCTCACTTGCTTATTAGGTTTAGAACTTAATTTGTTTTTGCTTACTAGTGTTTTGCTCTTGCTTATTTGCCTTAAAATTGCCTCAACAGTTAAGCCACTTTTTAGCCTTTAAGCCTTAGAGTAAATTTGCCATAATCTGCCCATTTCTTTGCTTATTTGTGCTTTTGGTTATTAGTTTTGCTTAATTTAGGTATTTAGCTGCGTATGAGGTTTAGGCTTTAGAATTTTTAGCTATTTGCTTCTTAACTAGCCTAAAGTTAGGCATTAGACCTTAGTTAAAAAAAAAGGTAGCATTCTGTCTAGTTTTCTATTGCTTATTTCTCTGCTTATTTTTAAGTTACAAAATTGTTTGCTTTTTTTAAACTTGCTTATTTTTCCATGTTTTAAAAGTTTTTTTAAAAAAAAGAAAAAAAATATTTTTAACAAAAAGAGTGGGTGAGGACTCGAACCCCAGACCTCCCCTTTACCAAACGAGTGCCTCACAAACATACTAAGTTAACCAGTGTGCTACAATAGCTCATCTTGAGCTTGCACACTTGTAACTCCTTTAACCTTGTTTTACCCATGGAAGCTTATAACCAATTTTTTGCTTAATCTGAGCTTATTTATAAGCCACCTTTTAGCCATTTTATTTTCTGTATTCAGCACTCTGTCACTACTTTTCTTGTATTTTTTTGGGATTTTCCAAATTGCTTGCCATTTTTTAATCTTTTATTTATGTAAAATCGGTGTTAATTGCAGAAAAAAGATAAAAAAAAGTCAAAAAAATGATAATTCTTTTTTTCCAAAAAATTTTCTTTTATCATATAGTACTTAGGAAAAATAGATTTGCTCTCATAGGGTTGTTTTTGCAAAATTTCATTTTTAAAGAGCGGGTTTCGAACCCCGTTCTCGTTTTTTCCCCTTCCCCCCCCCCCCCCCCCCCCCTCCCCCCCCCCTCCCCCCCCCCCCCCCCCCCCCCCCCCCCCCCCCCCTCGCCCCCCCCCCCCCCCCCCTCCTTCGTTTTCAACTTAGAAGCTCGCGTTTTAGAATTTTCTTTTAAAGTATTAGTTTAATTTAGTTATTTTAGAATAAAAAAACTATAACATCTTTTAGGGTTTATTTTTTGATAATTTTAGTTTTCTTATAACTCGCGTTTGTTCCTTTCCCGTCTAAGTTTTAGGATTTAGTCATTCTACTTTCTCTTAAGTTTCCTAATGTTTTTTGCAGTTTAATTAGAAAAACCAAGTCCAAATCTTTTTTTATTCAAACATCAAATATCAAACCGACCTTCGACTTTCCAATTCACTCATCGTTGGGGACTACGACCCAAGAACATCATATACTACTTCCGGTTTCATTGATTTTGTGGATTTTGATCCTTATTATATATTTATAAGTATATTATATATTTATATATATATATATATATTAAAGGTTAGTTACACTCAATCAATTTTTGGCGCCGCTGCCAGAGAGGAGTGTAAAGCGTTTGTCGTTTCAAAGTTTGACAATTAGTGCTTTGAAGATCCTTCCTTGTGGAGTTATTTCTTTATAAAAATACAAAAATACAAAATATCTTCATTTCTTTTATTATATATTTATATATATAAAAAACCAAAAAAAAATAAGAAAAATCAAAAATATAAAAAAAAATTGTCCTTAATTATCAATAAAAATCATCAAGTTGGTAAAAGAACACCAACATATAATACTTTCAACTGAAGTATTATCCATTAATAATTCCCGAACCAAAGATTTAAAACTTACCTTTTGTGTCACAACCCCCCCACACCCCCCCCCCCCCACCCCCACTGCGACGACGACTCACCTTTAAAAGTTATTTCTTTTAAAGAGCGACCGAAACTTGTCGATTATATGTTTAAGTGCTTATCTTGTTGTCCGTTATTAAAATAAATCATGAATCAATTGTTGAAAAACAAAAAAAAAAATAGTGAAATTTCTTTTTATATTTTAAAGTGCATGCCAACTCGTCTCAAGCGCGTACTCAAAACCGTCCCTCAACAACAAGCCCCACCGGTAGTTGTTGATCCTTTTAATCTTGAAGAACCTATTGATAATCCTCCCGTAGTTAACATGGCCGCTAATGGAGCCGGTGGTGCCGGACCACCTCCCGCCGAAGGAGGTGGTTTACCAGTTCCCGACCTCCGAACTATGAAGAGTTGTGCCAACCGTCTTTAATGGTCGAGGTGGACCAATGCGCCGATTGCAATCTCAAGCCAACGCTTTTTGGACTTAAGATGACAGGATTCAACAAGTCAAACTTCGTGTCCATTTCGCAGACCGGGTGATGATGCCAACAAGCATCTCGACAAATTTTGTGCATTCACCCAATAGCATGAAAGGAGGGTTCCTCCTGGATGATGCCCTTCGTCTACTATCTCCCTACTCCTGCAACATCGTGCCGCCGAATGGTTTGATCGTTTGCCAAGGAATTCTATCAACTCTTTTGACCAAATGGGAGGGGGGGGGGGGGGGGGGGGGGGGGGGGGCGGGGGGGGGGGGGGGCATAAATATTTCTCAGAAATACTTCCCACCCTCTATGGTGACCAAGTTGAGAAATGATATTACAAATTTCCGTCAAAGACCCGATGAGTCGTTATTCGAAGCTTGGGAACGTTATAAGCTTTCAATTGATCGATGTCCTAACCACAACATGTTACCCGTGACTCAAATAGATACCTTCTATAACGGGCTAACATTAAGCATCGTGATACCATCAATGCAGCTGCCGGCGGGACCTTTATGAAAAGGCGCCCGAAAGTGCATGATCTCACGAAAATATGACACCGCCATCACATGATTGATACCTTCCGCCCACGAAATGAGTCATCGAGTTCTATCACTTCTTCTAATCCAGAAATAGCATCCCTTAAGCTTCAAATGGAAGAAATGAATAGGAACTTAACAAGAATGCTTCAAACAAACCAACAAGTTAATTTCGTAACACCGAAGGGGGTTTTTGTTTTTGCGAAACATATGGTGGTCCTCATTCAATCAATGATGGTCCAGCCATCGTTTGGCCATAATCAGAACGTATAAGTTGTGGAGCCACAAGCAAGTTAATTCCTACCAACCTCAAGGTAACCGCAATCTGCTTAGCTATCGTTCGACAATTATCTCGGACCACCAGGGTTTAATGTGAATCAAAATCAAGAACATGAAATTCAAAACAACCAGTTCAGCCTTACCAACACCGAATCCAGAAACAACCATAGTCACTATCAGGATAGAAAATACAGATTTTTCCAGGGTGCTAATCATAATTCAAATCCCGGTTCAAAATTATCAGCCCCTAATACCACAACCTCCGTTGCTTTACCGCAAGAATTAACAAACTACATCAGGATTAATGAAAACGAAAGTCATTCACTGCAAACTCAAAGAAAAACTTGGCTAATTCTAATCAAAGGCTTGAAAGTATGCTTAGTAACTTTATCAAAATGAATACCGCTTTCTTTCATCGGGTACAGATCTCTCCCGACAACACCGTTGCTAACCGAGAGCGAATTGAAAGCATTACCACACGAAGTGGTCTGTTCTTGATAGAACCTTCCGTTCCTATGCCTCCTCCATGCATAAAACCGAAGGAGATGACCGTGTAATAGACTTTCACGGACCCAAACAGGTAGTACCATTAAGGGCCCACCGTCTCTAGTCAAAAAGCTAAACAAAGAAATTTTGTATTCATCAAAGGATCCCGTCCACTGAATATCCTTTTATCGATCTAGAATGAACCAAGAGAAACAAAAAGAAAAGGATGATGTCAAATTCATAAATTTTGGCAAAATTTAAACAACTTCACATCAATATCACTCTTGCCGATGCATTAATTCTTATCCCGAAATATCAAAAGATGCTTAAGAGTCTCCTTTCCAATAAGGAGAAGCTTATAGAATTGCAAACACACCCGTTAGTGAAAATTGCTCAGCGGTTATCCTAAAGAAGCTTCCCGAAAAGCTAGGTGACCCTGGGAAATTTCTCATTCCGTGTGGTTTTAATGAGCTCAAGTGCAAAGCCCTAGCCGATCTAGGTGCTAGCATCAACTTGATGCCACTCTCGGTGTGGAAAGAGTTAGATTACCTGTGCTTATTTTTCACCAAATGCTCGTGAACTTGCGACACCGGGATATTTCAATCGAAAAATTGCAAGAGATGTCTTTGTTCCGGTTGGAAAGTTCACATTCCCCGCTGATTTTGTCATTGTTGATTATGAGAGCGATCCGCGTGTCCCCCTCATTTTGGGAAGACCATTCTTACGGACCGCTCGTGCTTTGATTGACGTTCATGGAGAAGAAATGATTCTCCGTGACGGTAATGAAAGACTAATCTTGAACATGAGAAATGACACTTCAAGCTATTCAAACGAACCTCATCAAGAATCAATCAACATGATTGATGTCTACAATGGTTCACATGAGGATTATCGTGAAGATTTGTTTGCAACAAATCATCCAGGTCGAAATCCAACTTCTTCTTTCTCTTCTCATACCGATTTAACTTCACCGGAAGTTAATGATGATATCTTTGATCCGGAGGAAGACATTATTAAGAACTTGCTAAATCTTGATAAAACCAAAGATCTCCCTCCGTATCATGATAATCAATTGAGTGGCAATCCCACTCTGATTTCGGAACCCGAGACCAAGTCTTCTTCTTCTTCCCCCACACTTATTTCCCTCGAAGAAAGTGATTTAATTTGGGAAGAATTTGAAGCTTATCTCGCAAGTGATTCATTTCTACCAGGAAATAGTAATCCTTCATCTCTTCTCCCTCCTTTTCATAATTCTTTAAGTGGCAGTACCACCTCTTCTTCACCTAGTCTCCACATTTCTGAGACTAGCGACTATTTTCTTGAAGAGTTCACCGATGAACTCGCTCACATCACATTTCCACCAGGAAATGATGATCTTCCCTTTGATGCCGAATCCGATCTTTAAGAATTAGAGTATTTTTTTAACCATGATCCTATCAAGAAGGAATCTATTCTCGAAGATTCTTGATGAAAATTTCGTCTTGATGACAATCTGATATACCATTTCTGAGAATGGTCACCGATGGAACAGCTTTTGATTACTCATCCCTACGCTGATGGAAGACTATGATGATGACCTTTTTATCATGAGACGTTAATGATGATACTTATATGAATCCGGTTTTACTCAAGAAAGAAAATGCAAAGTTGTCTAAAATCTTGGATTAATGAACTTGATCCCCTAGACCAAGTGATTTCCTTCCTTTTCCCATATGAAACTCAGTTTTCTAATAGGATTTTTTGGAGGTGATGCTTGTCCTTCAACCAACAACGTGTGACAAGGTTTTAATCCCAGGTATACTCAGTCAGGAGAACCACGTTGAAGTCACCAACTTTGCAACACCGAAAGAATGTAAAGAAACCACTATGCTTCTTAATTCTTGAGGATTTATCTTCCTTTCCGCTTTATAACTTCCTTTCCACAAAGAAGTTCCGGCTAGAGCTTTACTTTCGGTTTCCCCCAATCCGAAATGAGGAAAAAAGTTTTCAACCCCGGGTGTGCTCACTGTCTAAAAGCGTTCATACCTCTCTGCTCCGAATTATCTCAGGCGGGGCACAAAAGCTTGCTGGTATTGGTTTAATTACCACACATCCATTTTACCTTTAAAAACAAGTTAAAATAACCAAAAACGGCGCAAAATCCAAATATATGCTTGTTTTGCTAATAGTATGATGCAGAACGATACGAAGAAAAGACAAAAACGAAGCCAAAATGACAAAACCGGACACGGAATGGAAAAACGTGGAAAAGACAAAGTCAAGACAAAGCCCAAGTGTGAAAAAGTCAACCCCGACAAATCCAAAGTCAAAAAGTGAAGAAAAATAAGCTTAGGGGCCAAAATTGCCAACTCCCTAACTTATTTAATGAAGGGAAAGAAGAAAAATACTTGCAAGGGCTCATGCTGCCATTTTCCCAAAGTATTAACCACAAGGGCCAATTCTGCCAACCCACCAAAGCTATAACTCACAAGGACCATGGATGCAATAACAAGTATAACACTTGGGGGGTGTTTCTGCCAAGTCCCCAAACTTTAACAACCACAAGGACTAAAATTGCAAGACATACTATAACCATGAGGGACCATATTTGACAAACCCACAAACTCACAACCGTTTTTGAAGTACTGTATATCTTCTACACCTTTTCCCGCCACTACTCATAAACCCCAAACCTGTCTCTGTCAACCTCGTTGACTTCACCACATCACTCCAAACCCTTCACAATCACAAACCCCACACCCTACATGGTCATTGTCCACGGTGGCAATCCTAATTCCCACAATTCCGAATCAAGGTAATAATTTGAGTGGGCACCTAGCTTAACCAAGGCCAGGATTGCCCTTGGTGTTTATACACACACACAAGCACACAAGGTTTGTTTTTGTGTCTACAAACAGCACAACAAGTGCAGACACACGTCCCAGACCAAACCCTAGCTATATTAATTTGCTAGCAAAGCTTTTGTAAGCCCTAGGCCAGATTGGATTTATTTAAGATGTGTATTATTATCAGATTCAATTTAAGTTTATAAGTAGATCCAACTTATAATGTACTTGTCTCTTTCAAGATTAATAAAATTCAGTTTTATGTTTAACTGTTGGTCCAAGTTCTTAAGATATCTTATGTCCTTTTAAACTCATACAAGCCTTTATATAATCAGTTTGAAACTTAGATACAAGCAATTAAGAAAAATTAAAAAAAACACGGGTTACTGTTTGATTTAGCCATGATGAATGAGCAAACTTGGACGTACTCATTGGGGCTTATATAGCATATTTCTAAGCTATGGGTAGATTAGAGCTTATTGTAGGTTCCATTTACTCCTGTATTAAGCAAGGAGGTTAAAGTAGCTTTCTTTTAAATTTTTGCTAAAAATTACTGTACATTGCTTATTTTTTAGCTTATTGATGACTTTTTTGTGCTTATTTGTGTTTAGTTATGCTTAAAAATGCCTTTTAGTTGCTCTTATTTCATTTACTTGTCAATTGCTTAAAACTGCCTAGATAAGCTTATTTCTGTTGTTAGCTTATTAGCTTTTTCAAGTGCTTATTTTGTTTTGCGTTTACTTTTAATTATCTAATGTTTCATGCTTAGTAGTTTGACTTTAAAATTAAGTGCTTAATTCATTTTTTATAAAAGTGAAAACCAGTTGTTAAAATATATAAGGGGGTTTGGGTTATGCCCAAAATGGGTAGAATGGAAGGTCCATGGTTTGGTGTCAATTATCCAACGTTGCTTAAGTAATAACTCTTTCGAGCTCCGGTATTTCCAAAGTTTTTAAGCCAAAAAGGGTTTTTTCAAGTTTTTATAAGATGTACTTTAAGACTGTTGGTTTAAAAGAGTGTCAAAGTGCTAATTTGGATAAGCCCTTGTAAACCTGAGTTGGGTTATCAATTTTGTGATCATTTACTGTAATAAAAACCAACTAGTATAATACCTAAGGATCCCTAGTTTGGCTACCATTCCTGTCAACTTTTCTTTATTTTACAAAAGGTCAAAATTGCCCCATTTCATTCTCAAAAATCAGAGGTAAATCATTGTTTTTAGGATCTAAAAGTTTGTGCCACAATTCATTTCATGGTATATTGCTATCTGTTTTAAAACTAATGTGTTTTATTTTGAGCTTATGGGAGCTTATTTAAGCTAACTTTTTCACAAAACTTTTTGTTGAAACTGGCCCTTGGGGCGAGACACCATGTTTAGCCACTGTCCTAGCTCATAAGGGGCCCAGCGCAAGCCTTTTGCTTTTCTAAAAAGCAACGTAAGCTCCATTTATTAGCCCAGGCGTTGTAGACCTTAGGAAGCACTTTAGGTAGCTTAAATTTAAGCTCAATAGGCCAGTGATTTGTTAGCATAGTGTAGAAAATATAGCTTAATCCCTTTTCTGGCTTATTAGGTCGTATTAATGTTTGAATTTAGCTGATTTTCGTTATAGTTGCTTGTGTTTATTTTTTTTTTTTTTTTTTTGTTTTTTTTTTTATTTTAGAATTAAGTTGTTCCCGTGTTCTTAGCTTCTTTGCCCCTTAACAAGCTAGTGACCTTAAAATTCACCCTAGCATACTACTCATAGGTTAGTACTGCGGAGTGCTTAAGCCCAACATCTTGCTTATTGGGCTACTTTCATTGAGGCTTATAGTTTGTTCCTATAGTATCTTAAGGTTGGGTTGTTTTAAGTTGAGCTTGTTTTTTTTTCACTGAATTTGCTTATTTGTTCATAAGAGTCAAAAGAAAAAGCCATTTTGCCTTTAAGTCACTTTAAGCAAACTGTCAATCAAAATGCTCTTTTTTCCACGATTATTATAAGCATTCTCAAAAAGTCCTAGTTATGAAAAATGTTAAGCTTCATGTGCTTAACAAGTTTGTTTAAAAAGTTTTGAAAAAAAAGAGGAGATAAGGGGAAACCCGGGTGAGCAAGACTCGAACCCGGGTCTCACCCTCAATACACCTCTTTTATAACCAAGACCCTTACCGCTGTGCCCTTGGGACTTCTACGTTAGAAGCCCAAGTGGTTATTTATTTAACCTCGTTTTAGCCCTTATAGCTATAAGCTCGTTTGAGCTTATTTTCGGCTTATTTATAAGCCGAATTTCGGGTTTTATGTTCTTAGGTAGCCCGTAGGATAAAAGTATTTTAGATAATTTTTCAGAATTTTTAAAAATAGTTTAGTATTTTTTATAATTTAATTTCGTTAAAAGTTTTAAAAATTCATAAAAAATACAAAAATTATCAAAAAAATATTTTTCTTTTTTAGAAAATTTTCTTTAGTCATATTTTACGTAGGAAAAATAGAAAAACTTTCGTAGGGTTAATTTTTCAAACTTTTGATTTTTAAAGAACGGGTCTCGGGTACGGATCTTGACTTGACTCGTTTTTGGGTCAAACGACCTCCGTTTTCAGTCTAGTCTTTTTCATTCTTCATTATTAGTTCCCTCCGTAGTTTAAAGTAAAAAAATTTGTGTATGGGTTAATTTTTTGAAGATTTTAGGTTTTTGACCCTTTGTTCGGGATTCCTGCTCTCGTTTTTCAGCTTAATTTCATAATTTTTAGGTTTTTCTCAATCGTTTTTGTTTGTTATTGATTAATTTAGCTTTCTACTCTCTCAAATCATTAATCTCATTCAAACTCCAATTTTCCGACTGTATCGATTCTCCAGCACAGCCTCGTTGGGGATAAACGACCCGGGAACATTCTATACTACTTCCCGGTTTTATTGATTATTGTAGTTTTTTTTAGATTATATATATTTTATTATATATATTATATATATAGTTTGAAAAAATTCTAATCAATTTTTGGCGCCGCTGCCGGGGAGGCTGTGAAACCGATTTTCGTTACGTTTGTCAAGAAGTGTTTGAATCTGTGAATATTATCATATAAAAAAAAAAAAACCCCAAAAGTACAAAAATATTTTCATTTTCTTTTTAGTATAATTATCATTTTAAGAAAAACTAAAAAAAAGAAAACCAAAAATATAAAAAAACATTGTCTTTAATTATAAATAAAATTCACAAATTGGTAAAAATACCAAAATATAATATTCTCAATTGAGGTATTATCATAATAACTTCCGGTGAACTTGTTGGTTCCCAATTCGAACAAAAGATTTAAAAACTTGCCTTTTGTGTCACTTGCGAGGTACGGTTCACCTTTTAAAAGATAAACAAACTCTAAGAGGGGTATAAGGCGGGTTGTTCCTAGGAACTACGACCCTAAAGGAAAAAGGTTTTTAATAGCTTCGCGCTTTCCTATTCCTCCGCTCCTTTGTGCGTTTTTCTTTTCGAAGAGTTACCGAGAAGCTTGTCGATTATTAGGTTTAAGTTGTCTTTTTCGTTGTCCGTTATTAAAATAAATTGTGAATTTACTTTTGATAAACCAAAAAGAACAAAAAAAAATTAGTGTAAATTTTCTTTTTTAGTGTATGCACACTCGTTCCCAGTCTCGTAATCTTC
Organism: Tanacetum coccineum; assembly: GCA_026074375.1. Taxonomy (NCBI): domain Eukaryota; kingdom Viridiplantae; phylum Streptophyta; class Magnoliopsida; order Asterales; family Asteraceae; genus Tanacetum; species Tanacetum coccineum. The sequence goes on along the minus strand of BQNB010015247.1, from coordinate 2 downwards.
AT
>BQNB010015246.1:62767-73602 GCA_026074375.1 Tanacetum coccineum | reverse complement strand
TTATGTGATTAATTTAATGTGTAAAACATTTTATTAGACTTTATGAACACGATATGCTAATCAATATGTACACGATATGCTAATCAATATGTAGAGGACTAAATTTATGTGTAAGATATGATATTATGTAAATTAGAAGTCTTGGGATAAATTAATTAAGTTAACATGATTAAAAACCAAGTATATATAATTACTTATATAAGAGTTTCAAACCCACTGTTTTATTACGACATACAAACTGTTGATTTCATGTTTTTATAAAATAGTACATGTGATGAGAAATCCAAGCATATAAAGAACTTGCGAAACCGATAAATAACGAAGGAGTTATGATTTTTGCAAGATATACATATTTAAAAGTATTTTTATAAAAGAAAGTTTATAAAAATATACAAATTCGAATCTGATATTTTTATTTTATAATTTTTTGTAAAAGTAGATTTTATAAGGATTCTAAAAAGGTGAGAAACTTGAAAAACCAATGGATAATGAATTTGTTATGACTTTTTCATGTTTAATTAATATAATAACCAAAAGTAACTTTATAAAAGTGATTTTATAAAAACCATTATTTTTACAGTTTTCTACAGTAGACATGGATCTTATTAAGTGATAGAAAATTTAATTATAAAAACATGGACATAAAGAACACTAAAAACGGAGCTAAAACGAATAAGATACGATAATTACAAGGTATAACAATTAATTATATAAAAGTAGTTTTATATAATTCATAAAATATAATAAAGGTTACTGTTCATCAGAGGTATAATATTTATAAAAATGATATTTTTATAAACGAATCGAATACGAAACCACGGGTATAAATATCAAGCAAAACGGGCATATAACGAAGGATATACGAAGACATTTAATTTATATACTTTTAAATATTAAAGTACATTATTTTTACAAATATACAAAGCGTTACATTAAGTATAAAAACACATGAATATTCATATGAGGCAATTATTTCATTTATGAAATAAATATAACATTTTTACAAACATATTTAGGTGGTGATGTAACATTATATGATTATATTAGGTGAAATTATTCAAGTGCATTATATTTATACGACCTACATTATTTAGGTTGCATTCGGACTACCAAGTGACGAGTCACTCATTTGCTATATCATATTTTCATTCACTTAAGGTGAGTTTATAGTCCCCTTCTTATACTTTTCAATCATTTATCAAATCTCGGGGATGAGATCATGTTTGTTTTACAAAATGGATGCAAGTACATTTTAATTCAAATATTACGAGTTTGCCTAAGTAGCTATAACCCACTATGCCCATCATCATGAACTGTTAATTACTAGATTGTAAGCGCGAATGATATGAATAGATCTATTTGGGAATTAACATCCCCGTTCGGGCAAGTAGCACTTGCTAGTTTACCGGTTGGCCGGAAACGACGAATGTATACCATTTCGGACTCATAGATGTTACGGGTTGAACATCTACATTGGGCACCACCATTTATATGTATTTGATATACATACATTGTTTAGCTTCAGTGTCATGAGCTTAGTGCATATCGTAATACATTTTTGTGATATTGTATTCGTTGCTTTATTACAGGGAAATCTTGCTATCCGCTTCATTTAATTTATAAACCTATAAATTCACCAACATTATTGTTGACAGTTTAAACATGTTTTCTCAGGTCAATAAGGTGCAAGTCATGGGTACATTGGATGGTCGTCTTTTGAAGTCATATTGCTATAAAGATTTACGTGCATTACATTTTGGAATATTGTTATGTTGAGAAATCTTTACTTTTTTTTCAAGTTGAACAAGTTAAGCCTATGGGCTTTTGTAACAAACAATTTATGAAATCCAATGTATCAGTTTTTAAACGACTCTTTTAGAGGTCGTTCTCATATCTTGTGCTATTGATCTATGAAGTAACGCTCCCGGATACATTAATCCACTGCGACCCTATTTGGGAGTGTTACAGTTTCTTTAACCTTATATACACTCTTTATGGGGCATGCGTTTGTGGCAGATGAATGTGTTTGTGGCAGATGAAGTATATTAGTAGATTGCGAATAAGCAGGCACTATAAATAAGGTTGTGCATACAGACACAAATATATTACTCTTGAAAACCGCATCGGGTACACAAAAGAATTAGGCCGGCTGGCAACAAATTTGGTTATGGTATCCTTTGTTCGTGGATAACTAATTATTTAGGAGGCATATTCAGTGTGGTTTTATTTTCGGTTGAGGCATATGGGCTAATTATCATACCATATAAGTATGGTGATGATGATTATTTTGTGTGGCTAATACACACCCGTCTTTTCGCTTGGCAGTTACACCGAGAGTGGGACTACGGCCATATCGGATGGTTGGTGCCGCCGTGTATACGTAAATCTGACCCGTGGTCGCTTAAAACAACGGGTTGACTTACTTTCGATATAAAACATACAAAACCCGAGCGCACCGAACCGTGTGCTTTGTGTACCATTCCTAAAACTAAAGATGGTGCATGATTTCAAATGAAATTAGTTCTTATTAGTTGACACCACTCATTATGTTCTTGCTATACAATCGATCGAATTCCTACTTGCGCATCGTCTCCTGCCTAATACTGAATCTTTTCCATGTTAGTTGGCTATATAGTTAAGTTTCTTTGAATTTCTGTTTCACTCTTTGTTATCTTAAAAAGAGTTGGTAAGGCCCGAAATGTCATATAGAATCAAAGTTCATTTTCCTTAGAAAAAAAAAGAGTCTGACTAAAATATTCTTACTTTCTGAGTATAGGTGATATATACTGAAGTAAGACCTTAGATTTCCTAGGCCATGGAAAGAAATGGCAACCGTTGAATGACTTTTTATGTAGATCTTTTTGTGATACCTGACTTAGAGAGATTTTCCGCGTTGACTATAAATATCGGCTATTTCATGAATTAGTGTCACATCCTGTTTATCTCAAACATGTTGAACAGCTTCAAATAAACCTTCTTTAGCAAGGAAGGATGGAACAATATCAAATAGGTTCAACCATATTTTTTGGTTACACATCATTTATTTCAACGAAATGTGTTTACCATTTGTTATTTTAAGTAGAATTTAAAATTTGACAAAAAAAATATGCACGGGTCAAATCAACCTGCTCTTTATGTGTGTGTGATTGATATATCTTTTTTGCTTCATAATCTACAAGCTAAAGGCTTTGTACACTCAAGATATGTCAAAATATATGATCTTTAGCCTGGAAGTTCTTGAGGGACTAATGTTGCATATGTTTGGAAGTTGTGTATGCAGGATTATAAGTTTGGAGGTCTGTTTAGCAGCTTGGAGAAGTTGAGGGACTGTTGTTGTCAATTTTAGAATCTTGGATGATTAGCTGGGCTATATAAAGTCTTTTTATCCCTATTTAGGGTTTTTATCTTTCATTATTATTTTGATATTGCTCTCGAAATTTTCTCTCAAATTTGTATAAGTTCTGGTGATTGAGATCATCTTGATCTTTTGGGTTTCTGGGTTTGATTGTAATAGAACTATTGATAAATAATCAATAGGATTACACCAGTGTAGCTGTGGTAATCTTTTGGGCGTTTAATAAAGTTTTATTTGATCTTGGTTGAATTGAGATTCAGGTTGTGTTTGTTGAAATCTTTGTAAATCTTTTCATGGTATCAGAGCCAGGTTCTTAATCTTGCTCTTTTATCAAGTTTTATCAAAATTAATTAGATCTTTAGTAATCAGCTAATTCACCTATAGTTTTTTCAATTAATTAGTTAATCTGAGTGGATCTGTTATTGATATAACTAGATCCGTTGTTTTTCTGATAAACGCCCAAAATTGAAAAATTAGGGTTTGGTTCTTGGATTGATTGATCAACTTTTTGGTTGATTGAGGTGGTTTCCCTAATTCTTGAAATTAGGGTTAGATCCTGGATTGTTCATCTGATGATTGTTGTCTCCTAGACTAAGTGAATCTAGGAGAAACATATCATATTCCGCTGCTTGGTTCTTCGCGTGCTCTGTAACACCTCTCGCACCCTTCTCGTTGTATTAATTGTTTGTCTGGTTAATTGTTAATCTTTTGGTTTTATATGTTTATTGTCTTTGCTATCTGGACCCTTAACTGAATCTTGCCCTTGACCTGCCACCATTGAGTGGTGTGGAAGCCTGTGAACTTTGTTTGGCTCAGTTGAGTTAATTTCCTTCATTTTCCTGTTTGTGCCCTTGTATTTCTATTGTATGCTTTTTTTATATGTTTGTTAAAATGTCTGTTCGTGGTTATACTGATGAGGAATATGAGGATGATTATGGTTCTGATGCTGATAATATAACCCTAATTAGTAAGCTTGTTATAAGTAACCCTTCGCACTTGCACCCTAATGATTCTGCTACTCTCACTGTTGTATCTATTAAACTGAAAGGAACTGAAAATTATCAAGTGTGGTCTTGTGCTATGCTTCTTGCTTTAGAGGATAAGAATAAAACTGGATTTATAGATGGTTCTTGTAGAAGATCCAATACTGATGAGGTTTTGGGAAGACAGTGGGACAGGGTTAATGCAATTGTTCTGGGTTAGATTTTAAACTCTATCTCTGAAGAGTTATTTTTGGGGAAAATTTTCTCAAAAAGGGCTAAACATGTCTGGGATGAATTGAAAGAAACATATGATAAAGTTGATAGGTCTGTTACTTTTAACTTACATCATAAAATTAATTCTCTCAGTCAAAATGGTTCTTCTATAGCTGACTATTATCATAAACTTAATGCTTTGTGGAAACAATTTGATGCATTAGTTCAGTTGCCTAGATGTACATGTCATGCTGCAGAAGATTTTAAGAAACATAATTCTTTGATGAAATTGATGTAATTCTTAATGGGTCTAGATGATTCTTATATGGCTATTAGCAGTAATATTCTGTCTAGAGATCCATTACCTGATGTTAGAGGTGCTTATGCTATTATATCTAGTGAAAAGTCTCACAGGGTTGTCTCCACTTCCAATGTGGGGGCATCTCAGAGGTCTCGGTCATCTGTGTTTAATTCTTCTGTTAATAATAGAGGAGCTACTCAGAGAACCCCCAACTCTGGTAACTTTTCTAGGCCTAATAATGTGACTAGACCCTCTGGTGGTGGTAATAGGAGGACCAATGGTGGTCCTCAGCTTGTTTGCGAGAACTGTGGCTTTAATAAACATACTATTGATAGGTGCTTCAAGCTTATTAGTTATCCTGCTGACATTGGAAAAAGAAATAATAATAATAATAATAGTCAGGGTACCCAAAACTTTAATAGAAGATTCATTAACAATAACTCTGTTGGATCTAGTAGTTCATCTACATTCTCTGATGTTTAATTGTCTAAAATCATTTCTTTAATCAAAGACAATTCTCTTAATAATGGAAAGGGAGTGCAGGCCAATATGGCAGGTACTATTTTGAATAAAAGCAGACTGTTTCCTAAGAACTTAAATAGGTTTTTTTGCTCAAACAGTCAGCTACACTCTGCACTTGTTGCAGCAGGTGTAATTGTTGATTCTGGAGCTAATCAACATTTAACTTATACTGATAAGTTTTTGGTTAATGTGGTTAATATTTCTAATCTTTGAATAACAGTTTCACATACAAAGGGGGATGAGGCTGTTATCACAAGTGTTGGAGACATGGTCCTAAGCAGAAACTTAACTCTATATGATGTGTTGGTTGTTCCTGATTACTGTGTGAGCTTAATGTCTGTCCATAAGGTTGCTAGAGACAGTGGTTTGATAATTGCTTTTAATGAGAATAAGTGCTTTGTGTTACCTCAGGATTTGAGGGAGATGAAAATTCTGGGGACTGGTAACCAGATAGATGGTTTATATTACTTTAATAATGGTGATGTTCAAGGTATTAATAATGATTTTGAGAAACTCAATTGTAATCTGTCTAATTATATTTGGCATAGTAGACTTGGTCATCCCTCTGACCAAGTCTTAAAGGTTCTTGAGCATGAGCTTGTTTTTGACAATTGTGATTTAGGTCACTATGAGATTTGTCAAAGATCCAAGCAAACAAGAGAACCCTTTCCACTTAGTGAGCACAAATCTTCTGTGCTTGTAGAATTAGTTCACCTTGACCTTTGGGGGCCTTACAGAATTGCTAGTAAAGAAGGGTTTAGGTATTTTCTTACTATTGTTGATGATTATACCAGGTCTGTATGGGTGTATATGTTAAAGGGAAAAGATGAAGTTTTTGATTGTGTGTTAGCCTTTTATAATTTGATAAAGAATCAATTTGGTAAGATTGTTAAAACTTTTAGAAGTGATAATGGGACTGAATTTGTTAATAAAATGTTCTCAAAGTTTTGTGTTGATAATGGAATTATTCATCAGACTACCTGTGCTTACACACCCCAACAGAATGGTATAGTTGAAAGGAAACATAGGCATCTGCTTAATGTTGCCAGATCCCTTCTGTTTCAGGGGGGATTGCCTTTATATTTGTGGTCTGAATGTATTATGACTGCTGCTTATTTGATTAACAGGTTGCCTAGTTCAGTGCTGAATGGAAAAACTCCCTTTGAACTTGTTTTTAACAGAAAACCTGGTCTTAAACATCTTAGGGTGTTTGGATGTTTGTGTTATGCCACTGTATTGAATCTGATGATAAGCTTGGTAGTAGGGCTGAAAAATGTGTTCTTGTTGGGTATGCTTCTTTTAAAAAGGGGTATAAATTGTATAGTCTTGAAAGGAAACAATTTATATATTCCAGAGATATGAAGTTTTTTGAGAAGGTGTTTCCTTTTAAGATTAGACAAACCCAAGACACTAATCTGACTAGTCAAGGTTTGGATCATGTGAATTTCTTTAATGAAATTGTGCATGAGGACCTTGACACATCCAATGATGAACCTAGCAAAACTGTTAGTTCACAGAGTGATGGTAGCCATCCATCTACTCCTGGCATTTCAACTATTGACCCTTTTGAGAATGAATTAGGGCATTCTCAGGGTTCCAATGGATTTGCAGGAACAGGTGAGGAGGCTGCAACCTCTGCTGAAAATAATATAAGTTCTGAGGATGCCTTTGTTGCTTCTGAGTCTATTCCTGAGTCAGTTCCTACTACTAGCTCACCTCATGTAAGAAGATCTGAAAGAACTTCTGTTTTTCCAAGAAAATACAATGATTTTGTGATTGATTCCAAAGTAAAATATGGTTTAGAAAATTATGTGAGTTATGTTAATCTTAGTGTTGAAAATAAATGTTTTACAACTGAGTTAAATAAAAGTCTTGAACCAAGAAGTTTTTTGAAGCTAGTAAAGATCAGCACTGGATTGAGGCAATGAATAATGAGATGGATGCTTTATATAGAAATGATACATGGGAAATTGTTGAGTTGCCTTTTGGTAGGAAAGCCATAGGTGGGAAATGGGTTTATAAGATTAAATATAAGTCTAGTGGTGATATTGACAGGTATAAGGCTAGATATGTAGCTAAAGGATATAATCAAAAGGAAGGTATTGATTTTGATGAGACTTTTTCACCTGTGGTGAAAATTGTCACTGTTAGGTGTGTTATTAATCTTGCTGTGCAGTATGATTGGTCTATATTTCAGCTTGATGTTAATAATGCATTCCTGTATGGGGATTTAGATGAAACTGTGTATATGTCTCTTCCTGAAGGATTTTTTAACCCTAGAGATAATAGAGTGTGTAGACTTAAAAAATCTCTCTATGGCTTGAAGCAGGCTCCTAGACAATGGAATGCTAAACTTACTCAAACCTTGATTGAACATGGTTTTATTCAGAGTAAAAGTGATTATTCTTTGTTTACTAAGTCTGAAAGTGGAAAGTTTATGGTATTACTAGTGTATGTTGATGATATTATCATTACTGGGAATAATGTTGATGAGATTGAAAAGTTTAAAAAATATTTGAATTCCAAATTTATGATTAAAGATTTGGGTAAGCTTAAGTATTTTATGGGAATTGAGGTTATTGATACTGATAGGGGTTTATGTTTGTCTCAAAGAAAATATTGCTTAGATCTTTTGTCTGATTTTGGTTTACTAGCTTGCAAGCCTTCTGCTACCCCTCTTGAGCAAAATTTGACTATAACAAATGAACCTTCTAGTACATATCCAGTTTTAGATAATGTGACTGAGTATCAAAAGCTTATTGGTAAACTGATTTACCTAACTCATACTAGGCCTGATATTTCTTACTCTGTGCATTGTTTAAGTCAGTTTATGCATAAGCCTCTCAAGTCTCATCTTAAGATTGCTCTTAAAGTATTAAGGTACTTAAAGAACAATCCTGGTATTGGTGTTCATATTGTCAAGAAACCCAAAGGTTCTCTTGAAGCTTTTGTAGATGCTGACTGGGCTAAATGTGTTGTTACTAGAAAATCTGTGACTGGATTCTGTATTAAACTTAATGGTTCTCTGGTTTCTTGGAAAAGCAAAAAGCAAAATACCCTTTCTAAGTCTTCAGCAGAAGCTGAATATAGAGCTATGGCTTCTGTGACTTCAGAAATTGTTTGGATTCTTAAAATCTTAAAGGATCTAAACTGGGATCATTTTATGCCTGTTAATATGTTTTGTGATAGTCAGGCAGCAATTAAGATTGCTGCAAACCCTGTGTTCCATGAAAGAACAAAACATTTAGAGATTGATTTGCATTTTGTTAGAGAGAAAATTCTTTCAGGTGTTTTGAAAACTCAAAAATTAGTTCTGCTGATCAAACAGCAGATATTTTCACTAAAGGGTTGGATAAGCTCCAACATGATAAGTTGGTTAAACAGATAGGTTTATTTGATAGTTTCCAGGCTAAGATCAAGGGGGGATGTCAAAATATATGATCTTTAGCCTGGAAGTTCTTGAGGGACTAATGTTGTATATGTTTGGAAGTTGTGTATGCAGGATTATAAGTTTGGAGGTCTGTTTAGCAGCTTGGAGAAGTTGAGGGACTGTTGTTGTCAATTCTGGAATCTTGGATGTTTATCTGGGCTATATAAAGTCTTCTTATCCCTATTTAGGGTTTTTATCTTTCATTATTGTTTTGATATTGCTCTCGAAATTTTCTCTCAAGTTTGTATAAGTTTTGGTGATTGAGATCATCTTGATCTTTTGGGTTTCTGGGTTTGATTGTAATAGAACTATTGATAAATAATCAATAGGATTACACCAGTGTAGCTGTGGTAATCTTTTTGGGCGTTTAATAAAGTTTTATTTGATCTTGGTTTGAATTGAGATTCAGGTAGTGTTTGTTGAAATATTTGTAAATCTTTTCACAAGCTCATTCAAAATGAATGGTGAGGATGTAAAGAAGAGAGGTGTGTATGATATGTGATATGGCAAGATCAAGGGTGATAAATAAGTTGTGTTTGTTATGTGAGTGAGAAGAGAGGGTTTGTGAGGGTAAGTGTGTTTGTTTAAGATGAGGCATCAATCCAAAGGCTGAGAATAGAATGAGGGAGTTTGGATTGATAAGATGGCTTGATCAAGGGTGGAGAAGAAAGTGTGTTAGTTGTGTTTGTTTGAGAAACAATCCTAGGGTGGAGAAGTGAAGAGTGTAGGAAGTTGGATTGTTGACATGCCTTGATCAAGGGTTGAGATGAAGAAGTGTGTGTGTGTGTTTAGTTTGAATTGTACGAAGAAGAAGGTGAATAACGAGTATGTGGTGAAGAATGTTTTGAAAAGATATAAAAGATATTGGTTGGAAATGTAGGAGACACAAAGATACATAAAGTACAAGAAAAGTACATTGTGTAAGGAATGTGAGTTGGCGTTGTTAAGGTTTATTTGGAGAAGGTTTATTTGAAGCAGGTTGTTTGTGTTTAAAGAGTGTTTAAGAAGATAAGTATGAAGTTGATGATGTTTAGGAGAAATCAAATGATTGATTTAGGTTAATAATAACATTGCCATTAAGAAGGAAAATAGTGGGCATATGTGATTATGAGATGATATAATGAAGAAGATGTTTGGAGTGTATGCTGAAGAGTGAAATCACTTGTTGGGTAAGAAAGGTTAACAACTGATTAGATTAAATGTGTTGTGAGAGTGTATAAAGGAAGTGAGGACTTGTACATGTGAGGAATGATTTTGTAAAACATTTATATGTAAGGAAGTAAGAAAAGTCAAAGTATAATTAACTTTCAAATACCACAAACTCAATTAGTCATTTAGACTTTAATCCAAGATAATCAACATTGGATTTGATCACTATTTATCTTGATGCAAACAAGCTAAGTGCTTTGCATATTAAGTAAAGCATATCTCATAGCGGGAAAGAATGCGTTTACTCAAAGTGACATTTGACTTAGTTTGACCAATAAGAGAGTAAAACCCGTTACATGATTATGATCATCGTAAATCCGGATTAAGGTCAAATGATTACTTTTGTTTGTTGGCATGTTGAACGTATGATCATACTAGGTTTAGAAAGATGTTTCGGCCTTGGCTAGAGGCGTTTGATAAAAGATTTGAGTTGGTGTTTTATGGAAAAACGGGAGGATTTGTTTTTTGCTCCTCTCTAAGTCTAAACCTCATTTGGAGTGTTCCTAAATGCTCAAATATCATGTATATACCTTTATTGAAGTTTCCACATATGTCAGGTAAGAGGAAAGTCCAGTTTTACGGATTTTGGCTATCGTTTGTTATTTTACGTTTTGCGAATGTTTATTTGTCATCATTAAAACATAAAGGAGATCCTAGTCAATGTTGCACCAATAATCTACCCCTTTTTGATGATGACAAATAAAATTTTGAAAGAAATAAAATTACAGACATAGCGAAGATGAAGACCGTCGTTGATGTAGCTTGCGTCTTGTCTTGTCCTTGTAATTTGGTAAAGCTTGAACTTGGTCTTCGCAGAGCTTT
>BQNB010015246.1:2948-61280 GCA_026074375.1 Tanacetum coccineum | reverse complement strand
GGATTTATAACAATAATTTAGCTTATTGAATGAGATTTAAGCTTACTTGAGCTCAAAGTGGGTCGAAAATGGTGTTTCGGGTTCGCATGCCTAGAAAATAACTTCAAGACCTTCTTTTCTTGATTCCTTGGCTTTAATTCTGTTCTTGGGGACCTTCTTCACATCTTTGATCCTTCCTTGGCTGAGCTTAAGACTCCATTGTTGTATTTAATGAGTTTTAAGGTGTGATGAATGATGGTATATGTTTCGGCTATTTATAGGGTGAAAACACCTTGGAGGCCAAGTCTTTGGCTTGGATTAGTGGCCAAGGGTCATAGGGTGCTGAATTAGGATAGCTAAGGAGTAAGTCTTGAAGTCTAGAAACTAGTTATACAAGGTGGATGGGTGTTTGGAGGCTACAGCTAGAAAGGAAGACAAGTAGGTGACAAAGCAAGACTTGGAGCTTAAGGGTGGTGATGGAGCTACTTGTAAGCTTCTTGGTGATGTATTGGTGCTGTCATAGAGTTGCTTGGGTGTTTGCTTGAGGTGCTTAGGTTTAAAATGGGTCAAAATGTAAGAAAAATGGTGCCGGGTAGGGTTTTTGGCTCGTTTAGGGTTTTTAGGGTTTTATTTCGAGCTAGGTTTGGGGTTTAGGATAGATTAAGGTTTAAAATTAGTTTTAGGATTAAGGTTTAAGGCTTAGGATTAAGGTTTAAGGTTTAGATTTAGGTTTAGGGTTTAGTTTTTTAGGTTTAAAGTATAATTAGGGTTTAGAGTTTTGTTTTAGGGTTTAGGGTTTCTAAAACATGTATTAGGGTTTAGGATTTGGGATAATTAGAGTTTACATGTTGTACATTGAGTATTGTATCTTGTACAAATGAGATGGTATGAAAACTAGAATGAAAACGGTGATAAAATGAGCTTATTTGAATGTGTGCTTAATAACTTGTACATTAAGCTTTAAATACTTGTACATTGACTTGAAGGGAAAAATATGATTCAAATATTGTGCATTGTACACTTGTACACATGTTTGAATGCTTGTACATTAATTTTATATGTATACATTACATATAATTAGGGTTTAGATATAAACATTTAACGTTTAAAGCACGTCTTGATATAATGTTAAAAATAGTACGTTAAATGGATAACATATGATAAAATGTTGATTAGAACATATTGCTTGACATATTAGGATGTTTACATGATAAAAATGTTGATTAGAACATATTGCTTGACATATTAGGATGTTTACATGATGTAAACATAGATATAGATGGCATAGGTAGGTTGCGTGAGCTCGTTTACTTTAGTTATGTAAACTACGTTACATAATGGAATAAAGCAGAAAATTTCCCTGTAAAAAGGTGGTTTATATATAATAGATGGATAGTACACTGCATCTAATTTAATAGATGGATATTACATTGATGAAAATTGCGGGTTGTTATAGTCCCCCAACCTTACAGAAATTTCATCCCGAGATTTAGTTGAGAGATAGAGTGATATTTGGAAACAGAAGTTCTTAGCTTCTACAATTTCTGGTCTGATGGCCTACTTTGTTACATTTCTGACACCTGACAGTGCAAGGTCCTGTGTGATGCAGTGCACACTTCTTACACAAAGGATAAGGTCTATTATATCCATGGTTTCCATACGTCCTGAAGGTTTCCTGCCTTCCATTTTGCTGCTGGTGGTGATCATTGTTGTGATTGTTATTGTTGTGGTTATCTTGATAGTTGTTGTTGTTGCAATTGTTAGAGTGGTTTTTGTTATTGTGATCATTGGGGTAGTTGTTGTTGGTGGTGTTTCATTCATCATCACACTTTCTTTTGTGATCATTGGTTCCTTGCATCGAGCCACGCTTTATTATCTGATCCATTAGCCTTTGGGCTATGTTGGTGGCTTCCTCCAAAGTTTGAGGCTTTGAAGCAATAACGTTTCCTTCAATGCTTTGGGGCAATCCCTCGATGAAAGCTTCCATAAGTTTCTCGGTGTTTGGTACCATGGTTGGGCATAAAATGGCAAATTCCTGGAATCTTCTAATGTAAGTCTTGAGATCATTTCCTTTTACAGTCAGACCGTAGAATTCATTTTCCATTTTCTTGACCTCAGTTCGAGGACAATACTTATTTGTCAAGAGCCTTTTTAGTTCAGTCCAGGTGGTCCTGTTGGCTTGTTCTATTCAGATAGGTTGGGCGTATGCATTCCACCAGGACAAGGCATCATCGGTTAGGGTACCAGTAGCAAATGTCACTCTGTTTTCCTTGGCATAATTGCTATGAGCAAATACTGATTTAGTCCGTTTAAACCAGCGAATGAGGCCAACAGCTCCTTCCTTACCATTGAAATAGGAAGGTTGACAACTTATAAACCCTTTGTAGTTACTTATTACATTCCTATTGGTATTTGCCATGGTAGCAGCTTGTACTTCCAGAGCTGCAGTAACACCATCAGCAATCAGTTGTCAGATGGCAGCCTGAGTCATAGCTGGTGTTTCAAATGTTGATGCTGCAGATGTTGATCTTCTTTTAGGAGCCATTCTACGAAATAAGAATGATAACACATGTTTCTTCTTAAAATGCTTAAAGTTCAAAAATAAACATTGTCAAAATGATTCCCTTTATATTATGTAATTCTAGGTTGAAGTTAAAATCCGGGTGAGTCATAAGATAACACCAAATAAGAATTCCTATGGTATTGTAATATCCATCCTTTGATATCACGTTGGTGAAAGTTGTGGATTATGGGCTTACTATGCTTCTGTTGCGCCACTCTGATTCACTCTGATTCACTTGGTTTCTCGGGGACTAACTAGTGTTCATGGAATAATCCATAATAATCGTTACGGAATTAGATAGCTCAGTCTGGGAGATAGTCTTATTAAAGGAATAGTCTAGAGATGGTGTAGTTGACTTAACAAGTGATGTTGATCCTAATGATGTAGATGGAGATAATAAGTAGTCGTAATATAGATCATAGGGTAAATAATTTTGACCTCTATATCAGGGAAAGGTGAGAATGCTAGGGGGACAGAAGATCCTTAGTTAAATCTTTTGAAGAGTTAAAAGAGGTACTTCCTGGTAAAGCTAGAGAATAGTCAGATAAAGCCGAAATATAGTCAGGAGCATTTATAGAGGAAAGAGCATCTTCCACATCGGAATCAGATAAGATAATAATAGAATGGGGGGAAAAGACATGACCGTATAACAACCTGGTGGAAATAACATATAATATAATAGTAGTGTATTATCTGCCATGGAAATTTCTTACACATACTATTCTGGAAATTGCAGTGGCACGGAGGACTTTCTTGGATGGAAAAAGTAGTTATAGTTTAGGTTTTACCCTTGTTCTCTATAACCATGAGCTCTGATACCAATTTGTAACACTCCCATTTTTACAAATATAGCAGCGGAAGCTAATTTAGGATATTACTTCATAGTATAACAATCATAATCATAGAAAATGAATCATAAAGTGACGTTTTAGAAAATTTTGTTATCCTTCATTTATTCATTAGAGTTTTACAAAAGAAAGGTTCCAAAATCTAGAAACATAACATTTGAATGATAACAATTTAGCCATCTTCAAGTCCATGTCACTCTGTGCTATAAGTTTGCTCAATTACCTGAGATAAACATGCTAAAAAGGATCAACACAATGGTTGAGTGAAATTCATAGGCTTATGATAAACAATTTGAATACAAGTCATCATAATAGATAGTGGGTTACGTTGTTATACCCATAAGTAGTAATAATTGCATGCAGGTACAATTATCATGGAAAATAGTATTATCATGGAAAACAGTATTATCATGGAAAACAGTATTATTTCCTTAAGCTCATGAATCACATATTTAACTCAATAGAACAGGGAGCCTTTACTAGAAGATATACTAGGAGTCACTACCCAAAGAGATATTGGGAGCTACTACCCAAAGAGATACTAGGAGCTATTACCCAAAGAGATGCTGGGAGCTATTACCCAAGAGAGACTGGGATGTCTTATGGTAAAATGGAGGTAACTTAGGCAATAATATACCAAGATAGTATATAGTTGGAAAAACACTTATATTCATAGTTTATAGCATGAATTACCTACGGGATTTAGAAAACATATAAAGGTGGGACTATTCACAATGATGGAACCATATTATATATCAAAATCACTTGTGTTTAATTTGTATAAAACAAGCATGTATCCCCCTCGCGGGTTTATAAAACATGTAAATAAGTAAAGGCGAGGCTATGGACTTCACAATATCAGTTTTAAGCACTTGTGTATATTAAAAACAATTGAGCATGTATCCCCCTCGCGGGTTTATAAAACATTCTAAAGATTGAAATGCGAGGCTACAAACTCAACTTAATACACTACAAGAAAATAGGGCTAATGCAACACTCGTAAAGTGTTGTATTAGGCCTAAAAAATGTTGCATAAAGCCTAGTGCAACACTTTTTCAAGTGCCGCCTTAAGCTCTGTTGCCTTAGGTCTAAAGCAACACTTTTGCCATAATGTGCGACACTTTTGTCAAAGTGTTGCTCATGTTTACAAACGCAACACTTTTATATTGCAACACTTTTGATACTTATGGGCAACAGTTTTGATACTTATGGGCAACACTTCATATTATACTACACGACCAATGACAACACTTTCCATCATCTAATACAACACTTCTTTTTCAAATTACGAATATTGGTGCAACACTTTTTCAACTAGAGGCAACACTTCCTTTAGCTTTTCCGTGCCGCATATTTATGGTAGAATATTCAAAAGCTACAAATACATGTTTTAATTATATGTGGACACATTATTTGTTTCCATCATAACAATGATCTAATATCATCAATAACATCATATCCAAGTACAAATTTGTCAAATGTCAAACTACCATAAAGTTCACAACTTAAACAAAAAAATTTGCCAACTAAACAAATAGATAGTACTAAGATCTTCGACGTGTATTCTCAAAAGACTTCCATTTGATAGTTGCATATCTTTATTTCCTCCACATGTTATAATAAAGCAACCTGGCAAATATATAACCACAGAATAAATTAGTTTTCCTTACATTATGTGACACAAGTTGTTATCAAACACTATATCAAGGCCACTAAAGTCATGACATCAATCCCTTAAAAGACCTAACAGCAATTCTATAAATAAACATGTGATAAATTATATAACATACCTTTTACCAAAAGAGATAATCACTTATCTTAGAACCATGCGAGCTACTTTAGGAGGTAGTTTTTCTAAGATCTTTCGCATCGTATCTTCAACTAAATTGGCACGCTCGTTGACAAATTCTTTTCTCATCAGTTCTAATTTCTTTTCATTGTCCTCTTTTAACTCAACAATTTTCCGTTCATAAATCTCTTCAAGCTTTTTGTACTTATCATCATGTTGACCATTTTCAGCTTCTAAACTGGTAGTACTTGATCGCACAATATCTGATGCAGCCATATTAGAACTACCACCAGCTTTCACCCTTTTTATCAACGTGTTAGTAACACCTCTACCAAAAAGTCTACGGTGTCCATCATATTCTTTGTTCATCACAGCTAGAAAAGGATCTGTGGGAGAACTTTCATTTTCCGGAGGCTTGTAGTTCTTCATTTGTTCCTTCAATATTTTGTTAAGAAGTTAAGTGTTTACCCAATATAAAAGTAACAAATAATATTGGGAATATTAAGAACTATCTTACAATTTTCTCCGCTGTGTCATCATATGTGTCAACATAAACATTTCCTTCAGTCCTTTCGCGTGTGCACTCAAACATTTTAGTCAAGGTAGGTGGTTCTTTGTTTGGGTCTTTATTTTTCTGTATTAATGATTAAAAAACAAACACCAACAAGAAAGTATTATTAAGTTGGATGAAATTAAAAAAAATCACTAAGATAAGAATAGAATATTACCAGGTCCTCACGAATCCTAGCAAAGCTCTTTGGACCAGCCGTGTGCATGTTTTTTTGAGACATGCGTATATTCCTTAAGACCAAACACCGGTCCTACACAAAATTTAACCAAAATTTAATTTCACAGCTCATGTAACCATGGACATCAAAGAATAACTGTTATAAAAGAAGTGTATTGAATAAAGATAATATACGCTAAATTACCATCACTTCTTTCTTATTCCATAAAGTCAGCAGCTGTGCAAATTCCTTCTGTGGAATTGACTTTGGTCGATTCTTCCATCTTGTTCTTGTATCCTTAAATTTATAAAAGTGCTTTTTCTTGATCCTACATTTATATCCTCTCCAACAAGCTCCAATAGATTTTAGCACCCAAGATTTAGCATTCTCTGGTACAACGTATTTTTCCTTATGCAAAATAAGTTTCTTAATTAGTCAAAGAAGAAAAAGACTCATTAAAATGGGTATATAAACAAGTTTTAAAAGTTTACCAGTACATATTCCCACATCTTGTCCTTATGAGGTACTTTTCGCCATGAACTACACGTCAAAGGCGCATAACTGTATGTACGAGCTATTGTGCCCAAAAACCGAGAAAATTTACCAACTATATCTTTCTCCTCAGTTACAGGGCCAACAGGTTGTCCATATTCATTGCAATTGATATTCTCGCGTGCATTAGACATTCGTACATGAATACCATGCATCATGGTTGGGCCTCTTTTCCTTGAAGTCAGAATAGCTATGAGTAATATTCAATATACATAATAAGCAACAATTAGAATACATACATTTAAACAACAAATATGCAAAAATGTAGTTGTGTAAATCATGTTAACCTGCTTTTTCCATGTTAGGGCCATCAAGTTGTGCTTCAACAAGTTCAACATCCTCATCCTCATCCTCATTTTCTGAACCATCTTCACTATCATTCCCAAATTCTATCTCATTTTGATTATTTTCAAACATAAAATGCTCATTGTCATCATTCTCGTCACTTTCAAGACCATCTTGTGGTATTTCATCTTCGCTCATATCTGCAATAACATAAAGAAAGTTTACCTCAATTGTCTCATTATTTTTAAATTCATTTTCTATCATCTCTGATATAGTATTACCTAGAGTTCTCACATCACCATCTTCAAGTCCATTATGAATACTTTCAAATATTGCATTCTCTATCTCTTCATTCTCATCATTGTGGGTACCATCATGTTCTTTGTCAACTTCATTCACATCTATAAACATCAAAAGCATATATAAGAGAAAAACAAATCTGTCGAAGACTGTTTCATTTGTTAAATAAATTTCTTTATACAATTGATACACATATACCTTGAGATCTCACGGTATTCTCCCATTCATCATCGTCAACAGAAAATAGTTTTTTTCTTGGTCCACTTATGCTTGTGATCAAAGTATCACGTTGTCTCAAATTGTGTTTCAGTTGTGATTGTTTCCTTAGTGACCCTTTTTTATTTAAGATCAGTTCACCCATGGTCATTCCAGCCCTCGGTTGATTCCTTTTTTCTACATTTGCATCGACAATCTTTCCATTTTTTTCACCATTCGCACACGGTATAACATGAGAGATATTTGGAGCACTAACACGTTGCTTTGATAAATTAGCATATCTATTCATGGACATTGGCGCAATATATTGCCGACGATGTAGCTGCGTCACGTTAAAGTTTATCAAAAAGAGAAAAGTTATACAAAATTGGCACAATGAAAGATTGCTAATATTGTTACCTTTTTAGGAGCGGTAACATGTGTAGCAACTTATATGGGGGGTTCTGCTGATTGCATGAAGGATGTTGCTGAGATTGCTGCGAATAAGGGCACGAAAGATGTATTTGCTGCTAATGGGTCTGATGGTGCTTTTGTTGGCAGCAAGGGAGCGTACAATGGGGAAGGTCCAAAAAACAAAGGAAGAAGTCAGCCTACCCAAAGTCCAGTTATCAATGTTTTAAGGCCAAATCCTGTGCTATAAATACGACGACTTGAGATGTGGATAGTTCACGCTTGGTATGGCGATCCTAACACGCACCGCCTGCAGATCTATGGGTGTGGGTAAGTTTGGGTTTGCAGCAAATGTCACCGTGAGTGTGGGGTCTAAACAGGTTACTAAAGTGGGTAAATATGGTGGTACGCAAATGATTGAGGACCATGGCATTGCTGATGTTAACACTACTTCTGCTAATGATACTAAGAAGGATGGGGAACCGGCTCTTTTTGAGTCTGGTGACTGGTATATTTGTCATTGTTTATGATAACCCGAGTACTTTAGGAAACATGAGCCCATTCACAACCTTCACATGAAAAATCAGTGGCCCAAGTAATGTCTACCTGAAGGTTGTGAATGGGCATTTGCTGAAACTAGGAGAAGCAGAACAAGCTGTTGTTGAAAGGGCAACTGCACAGTTCAGACCACAAGCACTAGTAGTGGCCCGAGTAAGACTAGAAAAAGTATGTGTCACAGCTAGAGAAAGACTGGAAAGAAAAAGCAGTGACTCTAGTAAGACTATAAAAAACATGTCACACCTTCCATTTGAGTGTGCAGGTGATAGAAAAAATAAAGGGTTCATTATGCACCAACCCTTTAATTTACTAAACATTTCTCCAAACCACTTAAGTGGCTTATCTAAACATTCTTTTCTAGCCACAAACCACTTAATTTACTAAATCCTACAGTGACAAACATTTGTGTGTGCAGGCCATAGTACTAATTTTATTTTTGGGGGATTTTATATCAAACACTGGTTCAAATAAGATATAATGGGGGTAATTTTTTAATATATATTTCTCTAACCATCTATCCTTAAAAGAACATTCTTACATATAATCTATGTAGAAAATAAAATAAGATATTCAAATGAGATACAAATAAAACATATGCATTAAAATAAAATTGATACTTAGCACTCGAATCTACAATAAATTAATCTCATCCCAAAAGAAATTGTTGCTTTCATAACGAAATTTCTAATACAAACAATTAAAGATGAATAACAATTACCTCTTACTAGTCGCCGTATCTGTCTAAATTAGACAAGTGGAAGAACATTTCGAGCAGAGGAATTAATAGTTGGATGCTATATACCAATTACTAGTACTTAAGTCTGGAGGAAATTAAATAAAGGGTGGAAAAAAGAAAACCGGGCTCAATTTTAGGAGGGACTCTAAAATTTTTAAGAATGGGAGTAAAAGAGGTTTTGGGGGGAAGAAAGTGGGCGGGGCCATTGGAGGGATCCCGAGGACACTTAGGAGGGGGTATTTTATATAGTATGGGGGCGTGAGTTGTTGGACGGGAGGTGATCTTGGTGGGGGTACGGACATAGGTCAGGTACAAGAAAGACAAGAGAGTAAAAATACACAGTCGGGCTATCCTTGTGTGGGTTTTGTATTTGTTTACTAGACAAGTAGTATTTAAAAAATATATGTCACTAAGCCTCGAAGTGACAAGGTCATTCTATGTATTATATTATGGTATTAGGCGAGATAATATACATCCTACACTGAGTTATGATTGGTTTTTTTGACTCTATAGCACATATGGTAAGGAATAAGTAGGGTTCACAGTCGAGTGAGTGCGGAGTATTATTAATTTCAGGGGCAAGAATGACAGTGGGGCCCTGAGAGCCGGTGAGAGTAAACGCGTATTGGGTTACTTGGATCCAAAAAGGTTATAATTCGGTGTTAACTCGAATAACCCGAAAACTAAATATAGTCGGGTAACGGGTATGGAATTTTGGCTAACTCGGGTTACCCGAAAAAGTTTTTTTTAATAAAATTTATATTTAAAAGAGAAAAAAAAATATTTTTTTGTTACACTTTTTACTCATATTCGGGTTGACCAGAACCCGAATTGACCCGATCCTAATTGACCCCAACCTAAGTAACCCAAATTCAAATAGGGTCGGTTAGGATATAAAGTTTTTAGCCTTGACCCGACCTGAATTGACCCGAACCCACCAACCTTCAGAAAAAAACAAAACAAAAAAAAAAATTGGGAAACAAACAAAAGCTAAAAAGTTAAGAAAGAAAATAGAAAGAAAAAAAAACAGAAATAAATAAAAAAGGAGGAAGTAGGAAAAAACATAGAACATAAAAACAGAAAAAGATCTATAAACAAACAGACCTACTAACACCCCTACTACATTTTTTACGAATGATGTAGGTCATACCGTGCATCATCCAGCTGAGAATATATGATCTCATCCTCCTGGTCAACAGTAGTAGCCAACTCAATAACTCTCTGATTGACCCCCTCTAGGGTGGTCGGTGCAATCTCCTGGATGGCTCCTACAAGGTCATCCCATGTATCCGTAATACCATAGCCTAACTCTCTAGACGTCTGGCGTCCTGGAGCGGCATCTAACATATCAGCAAATCCATAAAGGTCTGCCCTAGCTGTGGTAGGTCCAACCTGCCTAGCAGCACCAGCTGCCGAACTCTCCCCGACCTCGTATCCAGGACCAGGAGTAGTACGACGCGGCCTCTTACGAAGCGGTAAACAAATCTCAGGCATCTCAGTCTCATGAACAGGAGATGGTAGTGCATCTCTCTGTCTAATCCCAGCAGCTCGGGATCCCAGAGATCCCTCAACATATGTAGGGCCATTGGGTGGTGGTGGTGGTATAGGTAATGGCGGAGAGGGTATCTGAGGAAGTGGTGATGAGTATGGAGAGAGAGGTGATGGTGGTGGAGTAGGTAAGGCTAACAATCTCTCAGCAACTTCCTCGGAGAGGAACGGTGCCGGCGCCTGGGGTCGGATGGACATCCTAGCCGTGACGCGATAAGCAAGGTATGGGTCCTGGTCAGCTGAATAAGCAACAGCTGCAGGGTCGGCAGGAGCTAAGTGCTCCTCCTCTGCATCATCATCATCATCAGATGACTCCTCATCATCCCTGTCTCCTCTGTCAGCAGGATAGTCGGCTGGATCCTCCTCAGGATCCTCCTCATCATCCTCCTCTAGGTCCTCCTCAGGGTCGGACTCTGGTATATACCCTGGTGACTGATGAGTAGGTGAGTCAGCAGCAGGCAGTGGCTGCTCCTCAGCCGGGAATACCTCATCGTCCACCGGTAAGAACTCTGGGTAAACAGGCTCCGGAACAAAAGGTATGTAAATAGGTGAAGGTGGTGCCTGCTCTGGCTCCTCAGGGCCAGGCACATAATCTGGTGATGGTGGTCCCTCAGGGCCAGGTATGTAGTCCTCCTCAGGGCCAGGCACATAATCTGGAGAAGGGAGGATCCGAAAAACGGTCCTTCCGGCACCTTGGAACCATGTCAGATAGGATCCACATAGGCTTGAAATCCTCCGTAAACGAACATGTAGAATCTATCCGAATCCGACATGCTCGAGAACTAAAAAATATCAAATGGCTTATAGAAGTAAATTTAATAAAAGACAGATTTAAACCTACTACGTAATATATTACCAACACAAGATAAATGGTATAAACAATAATACATGAATAAATAGCCTAGACCGACTAAAGTAACAAATAGAAAGTGAATAACCCCTAAAAACCCTTAAGAATGTATGCAATGTACCAAATGTTATAAGTCCAGCAAAAACATTTTGACCTGGTTCTCTATAACCTTGGCTCTTGATACCAATCTGTAACACCCCCAAACTGGGTCGCAGCGGAATAAGGATCCGGGGCGTGTTACTTCAAGATCAACAGCACAAGATATATATAAGAACGACACAAAAAGTCGTTTAAATTGATACATTGGATTTAATTAAAAGACATATTACAAAAGGCATAAAGCTTTATTGTTCCTATGATTAATATTACAAAAGACAACAATGACATTTCCAAAATATGATGCACATAAATCTTACAGTGTGCATTTCCAAAAAGCAATCCAATGCATCCTTGGCACCTTCGTGCCTATATGACCTCCAGAAACCATTGCTTACAAACGGTCAACAAAAAAATGTTTGTAGAATTCAAAGGTTTATTATTTATATTATGCAGACCGCAAGACTTTCCCCTGATGATACAGACAAAAAAAAAAAAAAAAAAAAATTAGCCCCCCAAAAAAAAAACAATCACAAAATCAATTACTTATTACACTAAGCTCATGACACTGAAAGCTCAACCTATATTTGCGTATTTAGCAGTTAATTTGCCCCGTACAGATGTGTAACCCACAACATCCAGTCTTGACATTGACCCAACGTTCTTCCCTAAGATAGCAATCACCCAAACGGGGAGGTTAATCCCAATAGATCTTATAACATTCGTCTCCACATAATGAATTAACAACTACATCTATGCAATTGACAGTTCATGATAATGGGCTCAGGAGGGTTATCGCTACTTAGAGCAAACACAAAATCAAAATAACTTTAAAACACTTGCGTCAATTTATAAAACAAAGCAATTTTCACGCCCAAATAATAGTAAATCAGTAAAACTGTAAAAAGTGGGGCTATGAACTCACCTTGAGTACTGATAGTCCAAATAACACAGATAAAACGTCACGCAAAACGTTTAGATGCAACCTATTTAAATTAAGGTCGTATAAGTACTGAGTACTTTAATTAATAACATTGAATATAATCTTATAGTTGTTACATCGTACTATCGTTCGGGCTATCATAATTAAAGAGGTCATGACATGACGTACGAGGAGTTAGGACACTTTAAATCGTAAATCCAACAACTCGTCGATACGCCATCCGAAGAGGCCTCATTATGAAACTCCCTAGTATTATAGTACTTTGATAACCACTCAATATTCTATATAGCATAATCACCGACTAATCGTTTTAGTAAAATAAATATAAAGTGAACAACGTTATAAATAACTTTTTCGTAAAAGACCTAATTTGGTCGTTTTAAGTCCGTTTGCCTAGCTCGCATTTCCTTATGTCCACCGTCACGTAGAAAGACGAGTGATCAAAATATATACAATTTTTAAGTTTTATAAGATTCTGTGGGAATAGTATTTGTGATTAACTGTTCACAACCAGCTAGTTTATGTCGAATTTTAAGTTATAAATTAGCGTAAACTTGTAATCGAAATGAACTTAAAAAATTTCGTTATAAATCCCAGATTTATTAGTGATTCCTTCGAGAAACTCTTAATATTACAAGATGTATTATACTTTATAAAGATAATCCACTGATTGAATAGGCTTATTACTGTTCATAGTTTATAAAATTACTTTTATAAACTTTAATTATCTAAAATTCGTAGTTTATTCGTTATAGTTCTGTTTTTAGCGATTCTTTCGAGTATGATCTCGTAATCTAAAAAGTATATCATAATTAGATGTTTTAAAAAATATTAGCTTTCTATAATGACATGTTTAACTTTTAAAAAAAATAAAGTTAAAAAAAGAATTTAAATTCGTAAACTTCGTAATTAACGTATCTTTTTTCGTTATAAATCGGTTTTTACGAGTTTCTTAATCTTTTGAATCGCATGAGGGCGTATTTATTTTTTTTATATTAGTCATACCCAATCAGTATGGTTCGGATTCAAAACAGCCCCCAAAGTATCATTTCATATCTTTATAAAAACCTTTTTTATGTTTAGTTAAGTTTATTAGTTTTACCTTTAAAAAACCCTAATAGCTATATTTTTAACATATGTGATACTTATAATAATGTCCAAGTTCATCCATAGTTCCTTATAAATCAATGTAACACGCTTAAAACAATTTACTTTCAATTATTTCACATGTGAAGATTAAGAAACCGTATAATACCCAAATTTAACCTAAACCAAGTTTTATACTTTAAACAGTAACCATATGTTCACACAAACTTTTACATTCATTTTTCCATGATATTTATGACAATATGACATGAAAAAAGTGCAAAAAAAATCAAAACATAATAATAAACTCTCATGTTTAACATATTAAAAAGTCATAGTGGTGATTATAGCCATAATTAAACAAATCACACATAAAATCAACAATAGATAAAAGTATGAATGATTAGGAAGACCATAGTGATAATGTCTGAGGATTGAAATGAATGCTAAACCCGTGCTTAGTCTCAAAAACCAAAGCTATACAAGATTATAAACCCTAGGATTAGGTTTGAAAACCCTAATCTTCCCTTTCTTTCTTCTATAAATCCTTCCAAGGAATATCCAAGGCTTAAAAACACTTAGAATACCTCAAGTGAATGATGTGTAAAGGGTTGTATGGATTGTGTAAAAATTTTGTATGGTTTGCTTAAGGATGGCTTTTGAGCCGTGGGTTTCTTAGAGAGAAAGGGAGAAAGAAAATGGATTTTTGTAAGTATAAAAGTTATGATAAATCTCTTATGCATGCATGTAAATAAACGGAAGAGGTAGAGATATTTGTATTGCAAATTTGAACTAAGAAAAGTCCCAAGGGGGGGGGGATCTTCTTTGCCGGGTAATTCAAGGAACAAGGGGACAAGAAAGGAGGTTATTAAGGGCTTAAATGTTTATGTCTTTGGTTCCCTTAAGTAGGAATCATATCCTAAAACCCATGATATCAAAGGATTATGTTCCTAAGCTATAATTCTTTATATTACTTTTTAGTGTTATTTGCATTTTATAAAAAGAAAGTATAAGTAAAACTTTTAATTAAAAGTAAAGTGTAGTTTTTATATAAAAGTTTACTTTGTAAAGTCTTGGTATTTTGTAAAGTATTTGTTATCTTGTATATACTTATGAGACGTGTATATATATATATACATATGCATAAAGTTTTATAAACTTTGATCATTGTATATAAACGTAGGTATTTGTTGAAGCGTACGTTAATTTTTAGGGTTTCCGGGAAAACCTAATTGTCATTTATCGCGAAACGTAAACACTTTTACGTATCCGATAAAGTAACTTGTGAAACGTTAATAATTATTCTCACAATAATTGCTTAACCCTTGTTTGACGTAAACAATAAATTGCTTGATGCCCGTTTATGTTAACTGATCATTTTTAGTTTACGCGATTTAACTTAACGATTTCCATTAAAAACAAACGCGTACAATACTAAAAATAAATAGTGGTTTATTAATGTCGTACATTATCCTAAAACACGGGGTGTTATATAGGGAGTCTATAAGGGTGATGTGGTAAGGCTAGAGTGGTAGATAGGTGATGTGGATGTGGTTTGGGTGTTTGTAGTGTCGCGGCTGAAATGAGCCACAGGCAAAGGTTTGTGGCTCGATTTTGGCAATGGAAATGAATCAAGGTGATTGTAAGCTGCTTAAGGTAGTATGTGGGTGAGTCATGAGGTGCTTGGTTGCAAAGGAAACTTTCAAAATGGGTTAAATTGCAAGAAAAGAGGTCGCGGGTTCCATAGGGCTCGTTTAGGGTTTTTGGCTTTGCATTTCGAGTATTCTTGTGATATGATGATAGATATATGTTCACAAGACTTGTATTTAGGATAATTAGCAAGAATTGATAGGTGGTTCGTGTTAAAAATGGGTGTAAACAAGTAAACGGGTCGAATGTTCTCATTAGGGCATGTTTAGGGTTTCTTTGATTCAATTCGCATAAAAATGAAATGAAATGATGAAATGATGATTGTATATGATTAGTAATGTTGTAAATTAAGTTATTACAACTTATTTGGGGGTTGGTTGAGGTTTATAATGGATAAAAATGAAGAAACGGGTCATGGTTTAGTATTTTGCTCGGGTTAGGGTTTCTAAGTTTCATTTCATGAAATCTTATGAAATGAGGATGTAAATGAAGTATATGACTTGCTTGTAACTTGTACTTGATGGATTTTACAAGATTCCTTGGGAAAACAGAGGTAAAACGGCTATTTGGACATCGTGCATTAATGACTTGTACATTATGCTTTAAAGGACTTGTACCTTATTTTGGAGGGAAGATGTATTCAAATGAGATGTTATATGACTTGTACATGAGCTTTAGTATCTTGTGCATTCACTTTAGATATTAACCTTTCATGGAATTAGGGTTTAGAGGTATATAATAACGGTTTAAAGCCCGTTTTGATATATATCGTTGCAATGGTACATTATTTGATAAGTTACTTTGTAATTATGGAAATTAAGATATTGACTTGATAAAGTTATTATGTTTATCTTGACATATAAATAGATATACATGGCATAGGTAGAATTGCGTGAGCTCGTGCAACATTAGTTAATGCTAGTTACAAATTGCCAATTGAGATATTGGTAATGCAAGAAATGATAAAAAAAGCGAAAAAAATTTCATCGCAATGGAGATCATAATAAAATAGGTTAGATTTGTCACTTATAAGGCAAATTCTTGTGTTGTTATATTATTACATATATAAATAAATTATTGCTAGTGATTCGAGTGCAAAATTAATTTTTGAAAGTATTTCGAGTAATAACATGTGTTTGGTAGTTTTGGTACATGTTTTTATGCTAGTTAAACATGTTGGAATAGTTAGATTTTTGATAAAATGTGGATTTTGGTATGAACTTTGGGTTAACTTATTAGACCCAGAAAGTTTGACTTGGTCCATGGCGGGTTGATAAATTTTTGAAATCTAATTTTAGGCTTTTGATAATATAAAGGATGTTTTTTAAGGTCGTTTTGATAAAAGGTGGTCCTTGTAACACCTAAAAAGAACCGTTTTACGGCCAATCAAGCTTCGGGTATTTTTGGGTAACATGCAACTACGAAAACCTTTGACTTATGAAAGTCAAACTTGCGTAAAACATTTTGAATAAAGTCTAAATAACAAAGTGGTTCATAATGTTAGTTAAATGATAATGAAGATAAGTGAAGTTCGTATTATATTATCTTACTTTTGGTAACATTCTCAAAAATAGAAACTTTAATAAAAAGTGTCGTAAAAATATTAGAGCCGTCAAGATGAAATGTTTTGCGACTCACTTGGCGATTAACGTATATAATTTGTATAAGACATAATAGTATAACAATATATGAAAAGTATGTAATAGATATGAAATTAATATACTTTTAGACACGTACCGCCATATATGTATTAAATAGGTTCGCGATAATGACGTGAATCAAGTTATGCTTGCGTCTGAGTTGCTTGATTTGGTCTTTTTGATTAACGGTGAGTTCATAGCCTCACTTTCTGAACCTGTTTTAATGTTTTTAAACACACGATGGGATACATGTTTGTTTTTAAAATCGAGCCACAAAGATTTTGATGGAATGGCTGGACACCTGATTATTAAGATTGTTTCCGCATAAGTAGCTATTGTCGAAGTCCCTTATTTCATGAACCGTTAATCGCCTTGTGAGGTGAACGCTAATGCATTACATAGATCTATTAGGTTTGACAACCCTGTCCGGGGTTTGAATCCTTGTGAACACCCTGCCAAACGGACATTTTGTATTTAGAAGTAATAGGTATATGACAATAATACCTTGTTTTGAGGCACATTAACATATGAAATAGCATATGTATAGTTAACGTTCGGTGTCATGAGCTTATTGCGTGAAAGAGAAGAAGTTGCTATACATTGCATTCGTTGCTTTGTTTACCCGAGAACTAATTATGTGTTCAAAGATTATTATCTATTGATTATTTTAGACTCTATGAATTTCACTCAACATTGCTGTTGTCGTTTTAAACATGTTTTATCCCATGTAACCAAGGATAAAGGCAACGATGGCATGCAGGTGTCGTGCGTGTAATGGATTTGGTGAAAGACTACTTGTGTGTTCCTTGTCTTTTAAAAACAATGTCTTAAGTTGTTCTAAAACAATGTCTATATTTTGAAACAATAGTTTTTCAAATGTTGTAATGGTTGTGGTTGCGATTCTGTGGGGACCTGAACGTATTTTACTCTGATTAATAACGGAACACATGTTTGTTAAATGTCTTATTTGGGTCATTTTCTATTGTCTTGGTGAATGGTCCTATTTAGTAACACTCAATTGCTAATTCTGCCGTGCAATCCAGTGTCCTTTGGATAGGGGTGTTACAATTACACTTTCACATACGATAAAAACTCATTTTCTTAGAAATTAGTTTCTGTCAATGATTTAAAATCAGATTCGAACAATAATGATGATAAAATGGATATCAAACAGTCTTTGGGAGATATATCTGTCAAACCATTACCTGATGTAATAAGTATCGACTCACAAGGGTCAAATAAACTTTGGAAAACAAGTTATGATACGATTAGTAAATTTTTCAAAACTAAATCCTTTATCAAGGGATTAGGTGTTAATATCATGACTTGGAATTATCTTATTGAAGGGATGCTAATAAATTCTTTTAATAATTTATATGTGCCATTTGGCATCCCGTTCGACCCTAAGCTGTTTTATAAGGATGGGATGAAGCTGGAAACAAGTCTAACTTAAAGATTTTTCTGTAAATAAAAGTGCTTGCCGGGAGACAACCCAGAATGTTATTTATCAATTTTTTATCGATCTGTCTTCCCAGACATTTGATACGGCGTATCCAACCTCAATGGATAGGGCGTATTGACTATCTAGACGTTATCCAGTCTTTTATTTTCTGCATTTAAATATTATTGTCAGATTATCTATGCGGCGTATTCATGAATATGATACGGCGTATTTAGCAATATGACCCGTACCTCAAATACTTTTTACAGGTCTCAATACGGCGTATCCTGGTTTTGGGATACGGCGTATCGACTTCCTATACAGTTTTTTGTTTTTGTTTATTGTTTTCTAACCGTCGAATACCGGAGATAGAATTGCATTATTTTTTCCTATATCTTAAACAGGACCTTACTGAACGAAAATAATGACTTTGGGAGAGTATTTATATTCTGAAATTCTGTGTGTTGTAGTCATGCTGGAATTGAAACCTGCATTTACAACATACAATCTTGCTCGTAAACACAACATAGAGGATCATACCGAGCAAATTTCAGAGGATTTTCTCATTCTAATTCTTTTAATTTTATGTCCTTAATGTTATATTTATACAACGAGGTCGTTGTATACTTCAAGTGGGGGAGGAGAATTAGAACGCTTACTTGTCCATATTTTCACAATAAAATGATTAAATTATGCCTAAATTTAAAAACAATTCAAGCATACTTTTGTGAAATTATTAGTCACATAACCCGCACACATAACCCTTGTTAGATATTGTGAGAATTTAGCCTTATCCGTTTCCAAATGTTTACCCAAATCCCACAAAAATATGAGTGTGTCGGTGATATTGTAGACTTTAGAACTTGGCTTGGTATATCTACTCGAGACCACAATAGTAAGTACTATTTTAATTAGACGGAGTGACATTTTCTAAACTGGTAAATTTCTAGGATTACACCCAAAAAGCCCATACATGTTTTCATATTAACTAACTACATTGGTTAGTTAACCCCCGTTTAAACCCTTTTGTTTACTCTCATTTTTGGAGTAAGATACCCCTAGAAAAACCTGCTGAGCCATTACATTCTTTTCTTACACCAAATATTTGTTTTATGACACCTTTACACCTTAGCCTACCCTATTAGATTACGTCCTTAATTGATTGCTAGTTGCTTTTGTGTAAAGTATTGTATTTCCTGTGTCAAAACGTAAAATTTTCTATCTACAGTTAGGTCGGAAAAATTACACAATGCAATTGGGTACGTGTGTGAAATTTCTATCTACGGTTAGGTCGGGAAAATTGAACAATGCAATGGGAATGTGAAAGTAGTGTATATTTTTAAATCTCAATTTTTTAGTGTGTTTTACTACTTTCACAAATCAATTTTTACATCCAAAGTATGGAGGATTATGGATAAATTATCTGGATTCATTTTGATTGTAAAGATGGTGAAATTACATCGAAATTCGTAGTTTCTATGTTGATAAAAAAATTTGAAAAAAGTGAAAATTACAAAAAAGGTGATTCCGTAGAGTATTGTTGTATGGTGGTCGAAATAAACAAACCATGTATTTCTTGTATAAAAGTGGTCGATATCACCAATAATGTTGTAAAGTATGTATATTATGGATGATTGGGAGTTGACCGTTACGGGAACGCCAATTAAGGTTGTTTTTTATCTATGATCAAGACGTTTATGTTTATAATTATGTGTCTTTTTCATGGGTACAATCGAGAAAGTACTAGTACAACTGTACCTTATTTGTTTGGACTTAATTTATTTGTTTTATTCTTTTTATTTAACAACAATTATTTTCCCTTTCCTAATCCATATCCTTTGGTCTTACTCGAATGAGGATGCGAGCAATCATATATGTCTATTCCGTCGTTACGGCCATGTATGTGTGATTTTGTCTGCCTTGTTGGTTTACTACTATTGGTGAAGGATTAGAAGATCCCTACCCTATGTCACTCTTCATCCTAACCCTTGGTTTTACTCGAGTTGGGCAATGAATGCAATCATGTATGTTTATTCCGTCATTACGGATATGTATATGTGGTTTGTCGCCCTTGCTGGTTTACGACTTTTGGGGAAGTCTACTAGTCCTAATATTTAGCTTATTCGAGTTAAGGAATGAATTCAACCATGTATGTCTATTCCATTGTTATGGATGTGTATGTGTGATTTTGTCGCCTTTTCTGGAATATTGGTATCGATAGAGATTAAAAAGAGTGATCAAACCCTTGAACCTTTTAAACCCAATTTACCTTTGTAGACTTGTAACTCCTTAGCTTTAGTGGTGGAGATGTGTATCCTTGCCAAGCCTATGATAGAATACTTGTCACAACCAAGCAATTCAACGAATTAGTTACATGTTACCACATAGAATAGTTGAGTAATTTGAGTGATTTCATCTTCCTATTTCGTAAGGTGTTTGGTTGTGTACTAGTAATTGAACGAATAATTGCTAAAAGGAAAAAAATCCTTAACTACGGTTGGGATACATTTTCATAAATTTTCTAAAGTCTACTTGAGGACAAGTAGGATTCAAGTGGGGGATATTTGATGACATCAAATAACTTCACTTTTATAGCATCATTTATCCCATGTTTCTTACCCATTTTGTATAAATTATTTCATGAATTGGTACTTAATTGCTTAAAGTTGTTATTTGCAATAATTATGGAGTAATTGGTGAAGTTATGCTAAAAGCATGCATTTTGGAGCTTAAACGAAGAAATCTCAAGATACTTTTCTTAAAACCTATACGCCGTATCCATCAAGGAAGATACGGCGTATCTTTACCTGTACTTCACAAGAAACTATAAAGAATTAAATAGCAATACGCCGTATCCAGAAGACTCTATACGTCGTATTGAAGATTATTTAAAGATTCTGGAAGATATTGAACGTGGTCCTTACTCTAAGAAACCCTTAATACGTTCTATTGACCTCAACCAATATGGCGTATCGACGAATTTCTAGAGACTATAAATACAAATCCTTAAACACGAGTTTAGGGTGTGCTTGAACATATTTTCAATACCCTAACCAAAAAAGTTGATTTTTAGAAGGCAAGAAAAGCAAGGAAGGTCAAGTAACGTACTTAATTCCATAGGAAACACCTTGTAAATTATCCTAAAACAACAATAATTAGTTTCGATTTTTGGTATCATTTTTTGTGCACTCAGTTTAGTTTACCTTGGTTTGATTCGATTATTAATCATGAATTCATTACAATGTTTATGGGCTAATACTTTTAGAATTAGCCATGTTTATGCACGATTTTAAATGTTTTGCGTTTGTTAATCTCGATAGCTAACATATCATTGATTGTTTGCTTATGTATTATCAATGTATACCCGTTTACGTTCTTAACTATGCGACCAATCATCACCAAGATCTTATGAATGCTACATTATCGAGGCTAGCTAGATGACGGGATAGCTTCCTCATACACGCAATTTAGTATATCTATAAATCGAAGATCACAAATAATGACATATCCTTGCATTGGGTTTAGAGGAATAAGTTGGACAGCAACGTGGACCTAGGATCCAACAAACATACACGTTCTGATACCCTTGGCAAGGACTTGGACAGTGGACTACTAGTATATAAAGAGTCGTTAAGCAGTAAGTTAGTAAAGTCTCTTTGAGCTAGCGTTTAATAAGATCACCATTATTAATATCCTAAGATAGATTATAATCAACAAAAGCTTGCTTTATGCAGATGCGTTTAATTGTGACAGAATTAGCGTGTCTAGGTTTTAGGAAGAAGTACCGCCTAAATCTAGGAATGATATGCCCCTCGAGATAAGTTAATCATTGCACTAATAAACAAACCTGCGTTTTAATTGGATTATTCATAGTTAATATAGTTTCCTTAAAATTGGCTTGACCGCTCTTTTATCTTTTGATTATTTGCTTGCGTCTGTTATCGTGTCTAAAGTAGGTTTAAGTTACCATCAAAACCCGTGCGAGTCTCTCGGACTGAAAACTCCCCTTCACGTTAGAATTAGGTTTAGCATAGGTTTAACATAGATTAGATAGATTAAAACTAACATAGACAACTACAATACTGATAGACTTAGAAATTAACACTCTCGCTTTTAGTGATCGACACCCTACTTACCAACGAAGCTACAACTGATCGGGTACACTGCCCGTTAGTGTTGTTTTTAGGTAATGTCGAAAATATAAATGTAAAACTTGATAACAAATAATACCTACGCACAGCGACACATCAGGACCTCTCCTGGAGTTCCATCGTACCTTGACGATTAGAATGCGACTTTCCTTTAATCGCTTGACCTTCGGTCTATGATCCCCATCGGTTCCTTGAAGAAGTGCAGTTTGTCGTCGATTTGGATCTCTTCTAACGGGGTGACGAGGGTTTCATCGGACAAGCACTTCTTCAAATTTGACACATAGAATGTGCTATAAACTTTGCTTAGTTGTTAAGGAAGTTCTAGTCGATAGGCTACGGGTCTAACTTTAGCTAACACCTTGAAAGGTCCTATATATCTCGGGTTTAACTTTTCCCGTTTGCCAAAACGTATTATTCATTTCCAAGGTGAAACCTTCAACATAACCTTATCTCCTACTTGAAATTCTAGAGGTTTGTGCCTTACGTCGGCGTAACTCTTTTGACGATCACAAGCAGCCTGAATAGCTTCTTTATCTAAATAATCTTCTTAGTTGTTTCATGGATGATCTCTGGACTAGTGAGTTAACTATCTCTAACCTCGGTCCAACAAATAGGTGATCGACACTTTCGACCGTAAAGTGCCTCGAACGGTGCAACCTTTATGCTCGTATGGTAACTCTTGTTGTATGAAAACTCCACTAAGGGTAAATGCCTATCCCTTCCTTTTCCAAAATTAATCACACAAGCGCGTATCATATCTTCCAGTGTTTGGATAGTTCTGTCACTTTGGCCATCCAGACGTGTACCCAAAGCTTTCTGGAGTGACTGCCAGAAATGAGATGTAAATCTACTATCTCTATTTAAGATAATTAAGATTGGCACTCCATGTCTGGAGACTACTTCCTTCAAGTAAAGTCTTGTCAGTCGTTCTATTATATCGGTCTCCTTTATTGGTAGAAAGTGTGCAGACTTTATAAGACGATCAACGATTACCCAAATCGTGTCGTAACCATTTGTTGTATTTGGCAACTTTGTGATAAAATCCTTAGTTATTCTTTCCCATTTCCATTGGAATATTTCTAGTTATACCAGTAAACCGAATGGCTTCTGGTATTCAGCATTTACTTTCGAACATGTCAAGCACTTGCTGACATAGGTGGCGATGTTTGTCTTCATGTTCGACCACCAATATAATTGCTTCAAATCATGGTACATCCTATCTGATCCAGGGTGGATAGAGTACTTAGACTTATGCAACTCATGCATAATCAAATCTCTTAATTCTGTAAAGCATGGTAACCAACTCATGTTTCTAATACAAAGAGTTCCATTAGGATGAGTCTCAAACTCCTTGTCCATACCACAAAGATTTTCCTCCTTAACATTCTCTTCTTTCATTGCCTTGGCTTGAGCATTCAAAATTTACGATGGAGGGTTTAAATCGATTGTCATGACTAAGGCTCGAACTCATAATGGCTTTATCCATTCCTTCCGGCTTAAAGCATCTACCACGACGTTCGCTTTTCTAGGGTGATAACAAATCACACAATCGTAATCACTGAGCAATTTTAACCGTTGGCGTTGCCTCATGTTCAGTTCCTTATGATCAAGGATGTGTTGCAAGTCTTTATGATCAATGAACACGATACACTTCGTGTCATACAAACAGTGTCTCCAAATCTTTAGAGCAAACACTATCTCTCCTAACTCTAGATCGTGAGTCGTATAATTCTTCTCATGAACCTTGATTTTACGGGACGCGTAATCTATTACTTTCTCCTTCTGCATCAATACATCGCCTAAACCTTTGTTCAAAGCATCGCAATAAACCATGAAGTTTTCCATTCCTTCTGGTAGTGCCAAAATCAGCGCGCTACAGAGTTTTTGTTTCAACTGTTGGAATGCTGCCTCTTCTTTCTCTTCCTATTCAAACTTCACACTCTTCTGTGTCAGCTTGGTCACAGGCTTAGCAATTTTCGAGAAACCTTCGATGAATCATTGGTATTAACCAGCAAGACCTAAGAATTGGTGTATCTCTAATGGAGTCGTAGACGTTGCCTAATCCTTGATTGATTTAATCTTGGCGGGATCAATGTGAATGCCTTAACTATCTATAACATGCCTGAGAAATTGCACTTTCGGGAGCCAGAATTCACACTTAGAGAATTTGGCGTATAATTCCTCCTTCATGAGCAATTCCAAGATAAGCTTAAGGTGTTCCTCATGCTCCTTCTCATTCCTTGAGTAGATCAAGATATCGTTAATGAATACTATAACGAATTTATCCAAGTATGGTTTGCACGCCCGATTCATGAGATCCATGAATATCGTCGGTGCGTTAATCTTATCAATCCTTTGTCTGAAAATTATTGCAATTGGCTAGACAACTCTTGCATTTCTGATAAGGCTAATCTATAAGGCGGTCGTGCCATGGATGCAGCACTAAGTAGCAAGTCAATTTGAAATTTGACTTGTCTAGTAGTTGACAATCCAGGCAATCTTTAGGAAAGATTTTCAAATAATTTCGTACAATAGGTACGTCCTCAAGTCGCTTCTTCTCTAAATTTTCCCCTGTCTTCTTCTCATTGATCTGTGCCAAAAAGACATAGCATCCTTTCCGTATATACTTCTGAGTCTTGGTGCACGAGATGATATTCAATCTAGAATCGCTCTTATCGCCTCCTCTATCGCCTTCAATCATTAATATTTCATTATCGAAGGGGATACAAACAAGCTTCTCATTCATTGCTGAAGGGGATACGGACAAGCTTCTCATTACAGACAATCACAGCGAGATACTTCGTCAACCCATCCATACCCATAATGACGTCAACACTACCGAGTTCTATAGGCATTAAGTCGATGTCGAACGGGTGGTTTAGAAAGTTTAGGGTACAGCCCCTAATTATAGTGTCAGCGCCTATTACTTTTCTATCGGCTAACTCTACGATGAACTTAGTGTCTAATGCAGTTGGGGTGATATCAATTAAGGAATTATATGTAGTCTACACAAAACTTCTATCGACACCAGTATCAAATATTGTGACAATCAATATTTTCAGGTCATTTTACGTCAATAAACTCAAAACTATTTACTTTGAACCTTTACGTGTTTACTTTTAATTATAACCGTTAAGTTAAATCGCGTAAATCAAAAATCAACAATTAACGTAAACCGGCATTAAACAAATAAAAGTTTACGTCAAATAAATGTTATATAATTATTACGAAGATAATTTATAAATTTTCATATTTTATTTTTATATGATACGTAAAACGTTACGTTTCGCATTATGAGCTTTCATGCATGCAAGTAAACTATACCACCTTCACCAATACCCACAACACTTATACCTTATCAAAAAGGTTAAATATTTTCCTCCCCATAATACTCAAATAAATTGGCCCCGTATATGTTTTAGATACATAATGTATAAAATCTCAAGTATACTACAACAAATATCTACTTGCAACTAGTAAGACTTTCTTTACTAACTATCTTACACAAGTCTTACATCTAGCAACTCTCATCTAATCCCTTACACAAGACCATGCCCACCTCCTTGGTTTCTTGAATGATTTGTGCATTTTGTCTCCTAGATATTTCCTAGATAAATAGATACATGCAACTAGCCTTTTCACTAACACCTATTCACTTGCAAAAAACATAAACCGTCTCTCTTTCTCTCTACCATAACCCACGGCTCAAACAACCCTTTTAGGATCTCTATTATCTTCCATTTATTTGATATATCTAGCATGTAATGGTATTCAAGGTTCAATACTAAGGTGTTCTAAGGTGATTTTAAGGTTAAGGTTTCAAGATTTAAGCAAGGGTTTACCAAGAACAAGTTAGGGTTTCATTTAGTTATATTAGGAATTTAGGGCTCACTTTAGTTCTCTTATCATCTTTATCAAATTGTGAAAATCTCCTAACTTCTCATTTGATTCATTTTGCATCATGCTCATTTATACATTTTTATTCAAAACAAACATCACCCATATGATTGTGTTATCATTTTCATAAACTTAACTAGTATTTTTAGTATAAAAATGTATCATTTATGTTCTTGCAATATTATTGTACTTATAGAATTATTGGAAGTAAACTAGTGATTTTATATGTTATCTAGTGATTTTAGTAATGTTGTAAGCTTGTTGGTGAAGGGATTAGTTAGTTATGAGTATGGATTTGTCGTTGGTTTAAGTAGTGGAAGGAGACTAGGTTACATTTAGGATTTGTGAAGTTGTGATGAAGTTTTGAGTCATTTTTGGAAAAGTATATAAACTGTCCCAAACAGTACGAATAGTAGGGGTGTCTTAGAAATGATTTGAGATGCTAAAACTCTAATATTATGATAGTAGATGTCGTTACGGAAATTTCGGTATAAAGAACTCGAAAAACGGACGTATTACGAAAGAGACATGCTCAAAACAAGTTTGGTAACGATTTCGGCAAAAACAGTTTTTATTTAAACTTGGCAGAATCTGTTTTGATGGTTTTGACCCATTTCGGGTCTGATTCGGCTAAAGTGTATAAAAGAAAAGTTGTCCATAATGATTTTTCGCTTATAAATGTGTCATTTCTTTTCTCATGAAAGTCAAAAACGAAGAAGTTATAGCACTTTTAAAATCGGACATGCACGTATTATTTTTATAAGAAATGTTGTTGGTAGGATGTTAATTAAGTGATTTCGGGCATTTTCAAGCCCGTTTGGACTATAAAAACCTTAGCCGAATAATAGTGTATTACTTATAAAATGTTTAGGCGCGTTGGGAAGTTTATAAAAGCAATATTAGAACGACGTTAGGAGTTACTAAAAATGCAAACTAGACATTTAAGATTTGCTAAGTGCGTTGAGACATGAAATGAATTTCGGATATAATTAGAAAACATTAACATTCAGGATTTCTAAACTTGCTACTATGACACAAGCATATACGGGTGATATTGACTTTCCAAAAATAGTTTTTGCATCATTTTACCTTTATCTTGCATTGAGCCGCGTCGTTATTCATTTAGGTCGCGATTAGGATTACGTTTGTCGATTACTATTCTACGTTTGTTGATTATTTCATCTCTCACTACTATGCTTAAGGTGAGACTTCATAGCCCCGCCTTTTATCTATTTATTTACTTTGGGTGAAATTACATTGCTTATTTTACGTTTGAATGCAAGTACAAAAT
Source organism: Tanacetum coccineum (assembly GCA_026074375.1). Taxonomy (NCBI): domain Eukaryota; kingdom Viridiplantae; phylum Streptophyta; class Magnoliopsida; order Asterales; family Asteraceae; genus Tanacetum; species Tanacetum coccineum. The sequence continues at coordinate 33,743 of BQNB010015246.1, read as the reverse complement.
TTCTCGTTTACAGATTGTTCCAAGTATCCTTTAACCTATGACTTATAGTACGCCCTTTTTCATGAACCGTTAATTACCTCATGTAACCACGAATGTTATGGATAGATCTATTGGGGTTGACATACCAACCAGGTTTGACTGAGTACATGTCAAACGGGCGCAGTTTCATTTGAGATACTTTACGGGTGTGCCAGGTTAGGCACCCGCATAGGCTCTTATTCTTGATTACGGTTAACGCTTCGGTTTCATGAGCTTAGACAGTAGTAAACGCATTTTGTGTGGCCTATATTTGTTATATTTCCATACACACTTTAAAATCTTGTGGTTCACATTTACAGTTTTATAAACCTATGAACTCGCCAACTTTATTGCTGACACTTTTAGCAATGTATTTCTTAGGTGCTTAGCTTATTGGAATTCTTTATGTGCTATGTGGAGCCTTCATGCATTATGGCCTCCTTTTTAAGAATTTATCTATCATTTAATACCCGTTGTCTTTCAAAACTTATTTATGCTTCTGCCATGACATTTAAATACATTTGAGTTATTGTAAGACTCTTTTATTTTAAATCGAAGCAACAAGGTATTATTTTTAAAACGTCCATATAGTGGTCGTTCTTTATGCTTTGTGTTTGAGATATTTATGAAGTCACGCTCTCAGTTACCTATTCCGCTACGATACTTTGGGGGTGTGACAGATTGGTATCAAGAGCCAAGGTTATAGAGAACTAGGTTGCATATTAGGCCTAGACTATAACCATTACCTAATCCTTATATGATTTCCCTATTGCCTATATGTGCATTTACGTTTGCCACACTTGTGCATTTACTATTGTATATACTTAAGTTTATTTTGCCTTGAGTATATTTTACCTTGAGCTTTATTTTGCGATGAGCTTACATTTGCCTTGCGTTTATCTTTTCTCTGCGTTTATTTTTGCCTTACGTAGATTTCCAATTTGTTTTATATAAAAGTTATTTATATAAATATTAAACTTTTTCCAAGACATTGTGAGTGAAGCAATGGTCTTTAAAACTTTTTCATTACTTTACATAATACCATTTTTTTACATAACATCAAAACTTGTCACAGTCTGTCGACCCTACGTTATCTTACTATCCGAACTCGAATACGAGTTTGAACACTCGTCCCATATTGTTGAAACACTTGCGTCACCTCCTAACGTCTCAATATTTCTTGCTTCTCGTAATTTGTAGAAACATGCCGATTAATTTGAACACGACATTAACCTGTCACCTTGAAACATTTCATCTTTGGAATACGAATTTGGGGAAAATGACTTATTTTATTTTTCTCTACTCCGTTCGATTGTAAAGAAAATGCTGACAACAAAACAAATGATAAAATGTCGTAAGAGTTTTCACTACTAGACCAGATAACAAAAACGGATATGTAGGAAAGTTGCCTTTCTGCAACAAATGCAAGTTGCACCACACTAGGCCATGTACTGTGAAGTACAACAACTGCAAAAGGGATGGCCATATGACTAGAGATCGTAGGACACTCATTTCGATAACAACTCAGAGACCCCAGTGGTAAACCAGAAACTTGAGGTTACCTATTATTAGTGTGAAAAGCCAGAACATTACAAGAGTGATTATCCAAAGTCAAACCGTGTGAACCAGATTTGGATGGTAAGAGCTCGCGGGAACTCTAACGTCATGCTGATACTTAAGGAGAAAATTTTCTACCCTTATAGTGAAATCTAGGTCGAAGCCTTCTTAGACTATATTCCCTAAGAGATTACATTAGTATTTTCCTATAAATTTTGTTGTATTGTGTGGATGTTTTAAATTCTATATTAATGTATGTGTCTTGACGTTATACCCAAATTCTCTATTAATGTAAGCTACTCCTCAAATTTGTTACCGTCTTATGAACCATTCTACTATTATTTTATAAATTGTTTTTACTATATTAAACTATTTGGATGTTATCGTATAAACTATTTTAGTGTAGTCCTATAAACTATTTTGCTATCGTTTTATAAACTAATTTTTTTTCATCTTATAACCTATTTTGTTGTCATTAACTCTTTTGTCACCATATTATAAACTATTTTGCAGTCACCTTATAAACTATTTCGTTGTCTTTCATAAACTATTTCGTTGTCATTTTATAAAAAATGTTGTTGTCAATTCGTAAACTATTTGTTACCATATTATAAACCCCTTACTATTACATTATGAACTAGTCACGTAATTCCTCGTAAACTATTCGCCTCATAAACTATTCTCCGCTATCTTACAAAATATCTTGTGTCATTATATAAACTACCTTGTTTTCGTTTTTATGAACTATTTTGCTACCTTATAAACCATATTGTTTATACCATATAAATTTTTAAACATAAAACTAGTTTGATCAAAATGACAATTGCATCGTTAGTCCTTAATTATACATAGCCTGATCACCTATGTATAATTCAGGGAGGACCATGCTATGCTGAGAATAGTCACCTTGAAATTTTATCAATTTATCTTCACTTTCCATTTCTATTTTCTTTTCTCTTCTTTATATTTTCAACGGTATTTTATCGTATTCATGTTTTACTAGTATTTTGTGTGCGTATTCGTGAGTTGTGTCTGTCATCTGTATTCATATTAGCAAGCACCGTAACTAAATATCTTTTTCTCCACCTTATCATATAGAGACAGTATACCCTTAGACGAGAGACCGAATCACGCTCCTTGTAGTCATGATAATTATGGATTGTAAGATTTTGGAGCGTAATGAACTTATCCTTTTGATTGGATTAGAATAAAGAATATTAGGAGATTCCTACACCATCAAATTTTTAATAATCATGAAGTTAAGGCAAAAGACATAATCATTTCAAGTACCTAGAACCTAGCCAATAGAAGTTTTGTATTCACTGCTTTTAGCCTTCTAAGTGATATCGTCCCAACTGCCTTTGACGTTAAGTACCCTATTGAGTTAGCTAATGAAAAGTCATAGGAGTTGACACTATACTTAGGAGTTTTACGTTAAACTTGCTAAATCATTGTTCAACATCGACTTAACGCCCATAGAACTAGTAGCTTTGACGTTACTATTGGTATGGATTGGTTCTCCAAGTACCACGCCGTGATTATCTATGACAAGAAGATTGTTTTTCCTATGGGAACGAAGTGTTGACTATTCAAGGAGATAGGCATGAAGATAGAAGAAATTCTAGACTGAGCATTCTTTCGTGCACCAAAACTCAGAAGTATATTCAAAAGGGGTGCCATGTCTTCCTGGCACAAGTTACAGAAAATAAAGCAGAAGACAAGTCGGAGGAGAAGCGATTTGAGGACGTGCCAATTGTTTAGGATTTTCCCGAAGTCTTTCCAAAAGACTTGCCAGGACTTCCACCAACTCGACTAGTTGATTTTCAAATCGACTTAGTCCCTGGTACTGCACCTATAGCACGATTTCCATATAGACTAGCCCCTTCAGAGATGCAAGAATTGTCTACTCAATTACAAGAACGTTTTGACAAAGGATTCATAAGGCCAAGTTCCTCACCTTGGGGAGCTCCGGTTTATTTTTCAAGAAGAAGGACGGATCCTTCAGAATATGCATCGATTACCGTGAGTTGAATAAACTGACTGTGAAGAATTGATATCCGTTACCCAGAATCAACGATTTGTTCGACCAATTACAAGGATCAAGCGTCTACTCAAAGATTGACCTAAGATCAGGTTATCATCAATTAAGAGTTAGAGAGGAAGATTTCCCCAAGACGGCTTTCAAAACACGTAGTAATGCCTTTTGGGTTAACCAACGCACCGACTGTGTTTATGAATCTCATAAACCGCGTGTGCAAACCCTACTTGGATGAGTTTGTGATCATGTTCATCAACAATATTCTTATCTACACTCGTAACAAAGAAGAACACGAAGAACATTTAAAGACAATCTTAGAGCTACTTAAGGAGGAGAAATTGTACGCTAAGTTTTCCAAGTGTGAATTTGGATCAACACGGTGCAATTCCTTGGATACATGATTGATAGTAAAGGCATTCACGTTGATCCCGTAAAGATCGAGGCCATTAAGGATTGGGCATCTCCTACCACACCTACCAATATACGCCAATTCTTAGGTCTTGCTGGCTACTATTGGGTTATCGAAGGATTCTCAAAGATCACCAAACATTTGACCGAACTGACACAGAAGAATAAGAAGTTTGACTAGGAAGAAGAGCAGGAGTTAGCTTTTCAGCTCTTAAAGCAGAAACTTTATGACACGCTAATTTTGGCACTACCTAAAGGTAGCGATGACTTTGTGGCCTTTTGTGATGCGTCGCATAAGGGTTTAGGTGATGTTCTAATGCAAAGAGAGAAAGCCATTGCGTATGCATCCAAAAAACTGAAGATTCACGAGAAGAACTATACAACACATGATCTGGAATTAGGAGCAGTAGTATTTGCTCTAAAGATTTAGAGACACTATCTATACGGTACAAAGTGTACTGTGTTTACCGATCATAAGAGCTTGCAACATATCCTAGATCAGAAGGAACTCAACATGAGGCAATGACGTTGGTTAGAATTGCTTAGTGATTACGATTGTAAAATTCGTTATCACCCCGGAAAAGCAAACGTCGTAGCAGATGCTCTAAGCAGGAAGGAGAGGATTAAGCCTCTCAGAGTTAGAGACTTAGTAATGACCATTAACTTTAACCTTTCGTCTCAAATTCTCGAGGCATAGAACGAAGCACTTAAAGCAGAAAACATCAAAGCTGAAGACTTAGGTGGTATGATCAAGAAACTTGAACCTCGTTCTGACAGAACGTTATGTTTGGAAAACAGGAGTTGGTTACCATGCTTTGGTGATGTAAGAACTTTGATTATGCATGAGTCACATAAGTCGAAGTATTCTATCCATCCAGGTTCTGACAAGATGGAAAAATTGACGAGGCTGTACTTGAAAGAAGTAGTCTCCAAGCACGGAGTGCCGATATCGATTATTTCTGACCGAGATGGTCAATTTACTTCAAGATTTTGGCAGTCGCTTCAGGAAGCTTTAGGAACTCGGCTAGACATGAGCACATCATATCATCCTCAAACTGACGGACAAAGCGAGATAACGATACAGACGTTGGAAGACATGATGCGAGCCTGTGTGATTGACTTTGGAAAGGGTTAGGACTGACATCTACCTTTGGTAGAATTCTCATATAACAACAGTTACCACACCAGCATCAAGACTGCACCATTTGAAGCACTTTATGGTCGAAATTGCCGTTCACCTGTTTGATGGGCCAAAGTTAGAGACGTCTAACTCATCGGTCCAGAAATCATTCACAAAACAACAGAGAAGATTGTTCAAATCCTAAACCGAATGCAAGCTGCATGTGACAAACAAAAGAGTTATGCTGATAAAAGGCGTAAGCCCCTTGAGTTCCAAGTTGGAGACAAGGTCATGTTAAAAGTTTCACCCTGGAAGGGAGTGATCCGATTTGGAAAACATGGAAAGTTGAACCCTCGATACATTAGACTGTTCAAAATCTTAGCAAGGATTGGTCCGGTAGCTTACCGACTCGAGCTACCACAAGAACTAAGTAGTGTTCACAATGTCTTTCATATGCGCAATCTGAAGAAATGCTTATCCGACAAAACACTCGTCATACCTCTGGAACAGATCCAAGTTGACGATAAGCTTAACTTTGTCGAAGAACTGGTAGAAATCATGGACCGCGAGGTCAAACAACTCAAGCAAAGTCGTATGCCTATTATAAAAGTTCGATAGAACTCTAGAAGAGGTCCAGAGTTTACGTGGAACGTGAAGACCAATTTCAGAAGAAGTATCGATACCTTTTCGCCAACCCCGCACCTTCATCAAATACCACGACTTAAGCTTTTAGGAAAAAGCTCATTTAACGAGGGAAGACTGTGACAATCCACATTTTCAGTTCATTTTACGTTAATAAACTCAAAACTATTTACTTTGAACCTTTACGTGTTTACTTTTAATTATAACTGTTAAGTTAAATCGCGTAAACCAAAAATCAACAATTAACGTAAACCGGTATTAAAAAAATAAAAGTTTACGTCAAATAAGTGTTATATAATTATTACGATGATTATTTATAAGTTTTTATATTTTATTTTTATATGTTACGTAAAACGTTACGTTTCGCATTATGAGCTTACATGCATGCATGTAAACTATACCACCTTCACCAATACCCACAATACTTATATCTTATTAAAAAAATTAAATATTTCCCTCCCCATAATACTTAAATACACCGGCCCCATATATGTTTTAGATACATAATGTATAAAATCTTAAGTATATTACAACAAATATCTACTTGCAACTAGTAAGACTTTCTTTACTAACTATCTTACACAAGTCTTACATCTACCAACTCTCATCTAATCCCTTACACAGCCCCATGCCCCCTTGATTTCTTGAATGATTTGTGCATTTTGTCTCCTAGATAAATAGATACATGCAACTAGCCTTTTTCACTAACACTTATTCACTTGCAAAAAACACAAACCGTCACTCTTTCTCTCTACCATAACCTACGGCTCAAACAACCCTTTTAGGATATCCATTATCTTCCATTTCTTTGATATTTCTAGCATATATTGGTATTCAAGGTTCAATACTAAGGTGTTCTAAGGTGATTTCAAGGTTAGGGTTTTAAGATTTAAGCAAGGGTTTACCAAGAACAAGTTAGGGTTTCATTTAGTTATATTGGGAATTTAGGGCTCACTTTAGTTCTCTTATCATCTTCATCAAATTGTGAGAATCTCCTAACTTCTCATTTTATTCATTTTGCATCATGCTCATTTATACATTTTTATTCAAAACAAATATCACCCATATGATTGTGTTATTATTTTCATAAACTTAACTAGTAATTTTTAGTGATAAAATGTATCATTTATGTTCTTGCAATATTATTGTACTTATAGAATTATTAGAAGTAAACTAGTGATTTTATATGTTATCTAGTGATTTTAGTAATGTTGTAATCTTGTTGGTGAAGGGATTACGTTAGTTATGAGTATGAGGATTTGTTGTTGGTTTAAGTAGTGGAAGGAGACTAGGTTACATTTGGGATTTGTGAAGTTGTGATGAAGTTTTGAGTCATTTTCAGAAAAGTATATAAACTGTCCCAAATAGTCTGAATAGTAAGGGTGTCTTAGAAATGTTTTGAGATGTTAAAACTCTAATATTATGATAGTAGATGTCGTTAAAGAAATATCACGAAAGAGATATGGTCAAAACAAGTTCGGTAACGATTTCAGCTAAAACATTTTTTATTTAATTATGGCAGAATCTGTTTTGATGGTTTTGACCCATTTCGGATCTGACTCGGCTAAAGTGTATAGAAGAAAAGTTGTCCGGAATGATTTTTCGCTTCAGATGTGTCATTTCGTTTCTCATGAGAGTCAAAAATGAAGAAGTTATAGCACTTTTAAAACCGGACCTGCACGTATTATTTTTATAAGAAATGTTGCTATTAGGATGTTAATTAAGTGATTTCTGGCATTTTCAAGCCCGTTTGGACTATAAAAACCTTATCGAATAATAGTGTATTACTTATAAAATGTTTAGGCGCGTTAGGAAGTTTATAAAAGCAATATTAGAACGACGTTAGGAGTTACTAAAATTGCAAACTAGACATTTAAGATTTGCTAAGTGCGTTGATACATGAAATGAATTTCGGATATAATTAGAAAACATTAACATTCGGGATTTATAAACTAGCTAATATGACACAAGCATATGCGGGTGATGTTGACTTTCCAAAAGCAGTTTTTGCATCATTTTACCTTTATCTTGCATTGAGCCGCGTCGTTATTCATTTAGGTCGCGGTTAGGATTGCGTGCTCATATTACGTTTGCCGATTACTATTATACGTTTGTTGATTATTTCATCGCTCACTACTTTGCGTAAGGTGAGACTCCATAGCCCCACCTTTTACATGTTTATTTACTTGGGGTGAAATTACATTGCTCATTTTACGTTTGAACGCAAGTACAAAATTTCTTGTTTACGGATTGGTCTAAGTATTCTTTAACCTATGACTTATAGTACGCCCTTTTTCATGAACTGCTAATTACCTCATGTAAGCACGAATGTTATGGATAGATCTGTTAGGGTTGACATCCCTGCCAGGTTTGACTGAGTACATGTCAAACGGGCGTAGTTTCATTTAAGATACTTTACGGGTGTCCCAGGTTAGGCACCCGCATGAGCTCTTATTCTTGATTACGGTTAACGCTTTGGTTTCATGAGCTTAGACATTAGTAAACATATTTTGTGTGGCATGTATTTGTTATATTGCCATACACACTTTAAAATCTTGTGGTTCACATTTACAGTTTTATAAACCTATGAACTCACCAACTTTATTGTTGACACTTTTAGCAATGTATTTCTCTGGTGCTTAGCTTTTGTAATTATTATCTTTAATGAGCTATTTGGAGTCTCATGTCATTAAACCTCCTTTATCATAGAATTTAACTATCATTATAATACCCAATTTTTGTCTTTCAAAACTTATCTTGCTTTCGCCATGACATTTAAATAACATTTAAATTAGTGTAAGACTCTTTATTTTATAACGAAGCAACGAGTATTATTTTTAAACTCCATAAAGTTGGTCGTTCTTTATGCTTGTGTTTTAGATAGTTTATAAATTCACGACTCCCCTCACCCCCCACACAATGTCCCCTCATCAATACCTATCCCGCTTTGATATATATGAGGGGTGTGACAAATAAGATAAAAGACGAATAACGTTTACTAAGGAGAAATGTACCCGTAACTACGTTAGGATCCTGATTGGCTTCTCCTTTTCCTAACGCGTATGCTCTTCCCCGAGCTTCTCTATTCCCAGCTTAGTTCCACGGTTTTGGTTCTTCAACATCAAACACTCACTTCGGTAATGTCCTTACTTCCCACACTCATAGCAAGTAACATTAGCTTTCTGATTTGCAACTGGGGCTCTTTTGGTTGTTGTAGGAACGGAAGTCCTACAATTCCTTGTCATGTGACCAAATCTCCCACAATTACCGTACTTCATGTTCCACAACTCGGTGTGATGCAACTTACACTTGTTGCAAAGAGGAAAACTTCCAATATACCCTTTCCTTTCTCCAGGCCCAGTAGTGTAGGCCATTTCCATATTTTGCCTCTTGGGTGGTTTTTGCACAGAATAGTTTCCTTGGTTACTCTCCCACCTTATTTTGTTCTCAGCCTGTCTTGCAGAATTAGCACGCACCTTCTGGTCCATCAAACTGTTAGCTAATATAATTGCGTGTTGGAACCTCGTTGGTTCAGCTGATGTCACAATCCCTTAGATGTTGTCTGGGAGACCCTAAATGTATCTCTCAATCTTCTTTTCTTCAACCGGAACCATTCCTGGGCATAGCCAATCTAATTCTTGAAATCGTTGGGTATAACCCACAACATCAGTACCCTTAATAGTTAAATTCTATAGCTTACTCTCCATCTTCTGAATTTTGTTCCTTGGACAATACACTTTAGTCATCATTTTCATAAGCTCTTTCCAGGACACCTCATAAGCAGTTTTAAGTCCAACCGCCTTTACGTGGGAGTTCTACTAGGTCAATGCACTATCTAGCAGAGTTCACATAGCATACTTCACTTGGCAATTGACGCCACAGTTGCTGATGTGGAATACAGATTCCATCTTCTCAAACCATATTGTCAATCTAACAGCTCTTTCAATTCCTTTAAAGTGGGGGGTTGACAGTTCAAGAATTCCTTGTAGGTTCAACCGCGGGTAGTGTGTATAGCTCCTCTTGTACCTCCACTTGCTTCATTTCGACTTCCATTACTGTTTTCTTGGTTAGCCTTATAAGACGTCATTGCATCAGCCACACATTGGGCTATCAATTGCTCGATGCCGTTGGTAGTCGTTCCTTGTTGGGTAGTCAGCATGTTTCTTCAAAATTCGCAAAATTCTAACACATGAGATTCCATCCAAACATAATCACAACATGCAATATGTACAATATATGAAACGAGATAATGATACGCAAAGAATATAAGGGAAGCAATCATGGCAAAGTGAACAACATCAATATATAGCATAATCATAACCAACATAGTAGTATTAATACTTGCTACATCATTTTTTTCAAAATAAAAAGAGCACAAGTGTCACATTAATGCCTCTAGCGAGTACTACTCAACTTAGTGGGCTACAATAGTGATAGCTACAAATGATACTAGTCTACTGTCTACATGCCAATGTGTCTCTCAATTGTATAAAGTCGAGCCTTTGCATCTTGAGCTCGACTCCAAAGCTCTGCCATCTCTAGTCGATCGGCATCTCGTGTGTCTAGCAACTCTGCAATCCGGTGCTCAGCAGTCTCTACTCTAACTGCAATAATGAAATCCTATCTTGGCTGGTATTGTCTCACTGTTCAGCAGCTCTAACTCTAGCCTGTAGTGATGCAATCTCTTGCTCAGATGATACAAGCATAGCTCTTGATGCGTCCAACTCATGCTTAATAGTCTCGAGCCTAATGAGGGGAATATCTAGTAGGTGCTCATACATCTCTCCAATCATCTCACTATGGTCGTCCAATCTGGCCTTGACCGCAGTCTCGGTGGGAACATCTTGTTGTACCCTTGATGATACACCTTTGACCCTCTTGCGATGTGGTGACAGCTCTGGGGCTGGTGAAAATTATACAGCTGGTGCTGGTGGAGTATATGACCTACATCTCTTACGAGATAGTCTGACTAATGGTGGTGGTGAGAGCAAAGCTGATGATGGTGATGAGTATATTAAAACTTTACGCCTCTTACGAGGTGGTGCAGATGAAGATGCATGTGATGTCGCTGATGAATACTCTGATGATGGTGGTGGTGATAGCACTGGTGATGATGGTGGTGGTGATGCCATAATCCATTGAGCTATAACCGCTCGGTAGCCGGCAAAAAAGCAGGGGTGCATGCACCCTCTTCCTCGCAGTCAACAACATACGTACCCCGTTAGGGTGTATACGGTATGGGGGACCAAAATGGATCGCTTATCCAGGTCAGACAAGGATAGCAGGCCTACGGGGCAATGCAGGTAGGGAAGGTACAGCCTGAACCACTAGTGGTCCAGCTATCTCAGGTGCAGCATTATTAGAAGAACCGTCCTCCGAGGGGTCATCCTCGGACGACTCCTTTGGGTCAGACTCTGGGGAAATAATAAGGCGAGGCTGATACATAATCCGATGATGGTGGAGCCTCTGATGGGTTAGACTCCATGTCAGGCTGACGAGCAAGGTCAAAAACTGCGGTAGGCGAAACGGCAACAGCTGCCTCGATCTCCGGAATAATCTCTGGTGCAATAGCAGGTGCAGCAGCAACCGAGGTCTCAGTATCTGATAAAATCACAAGTGAAGCAGATGATCCAACGCTCTCGGTGTTAGAGTCAGACGAAAGGGAGTTATGTGAAACAGACATAGTGCTGTGACAGGCAAGGATTTATATAAATATATTTTATATAAGAAAGTATAAAATATGTGCAAGGCAAAAGTAACGCACGCATAGGCAAAGGGGGATCATGTAATTGTTATGCACGCAAAGTGCTCATGATTATATATGATGCAATGTTTATGCAATGGTTACAATCAAAGCCTAATATGCAACCTAGTTCTCTATAACCTTGGCTCTAGATACCAATCTGTCACACCCCTAAAATATCGCAGTAAATGGATAATTTGGGGGTGGTGACTTCATAATACTCAAGCACAAGATAAAGAGAATGACCTCTTAATGAGTCGTTTAAAAAATACTCTCGTTGATACATAAAATTTAAATAAGTTTTAGACAAACAGACCCAAAAGTATTGCATCAAGATAAGTCATAATTTGATAAAAATACAACGAGAATAATTTAAATGCAATAAATCCATGAGATGAGCCATGATGATGATGCATACTCCAAAGACTTGATAAATGCCCTTACGGGATTAAGCACATGAGACTACATGCTTAAAAATGTCAACACAAAGTTTGTGAGTTCATAGGTTTAATCAAATAGCAGTGTGGACCACAAGGTTTAAAAGGTATGACTATTGTAACACATACAACATCACAAAAAGTATTACGATTGCGCTAAGCTCATAAGACAAAAGCTAGACAAAGTATGCAAGTTAATGCAAGGTAAAGTGCCCGAGTAGGTGTCCAACCTGAGACCACCTAGTATTCCGACATGATATACGTCTGTTTGATCGGTAATTCCGAATTAGATTAGAATCACCAATACCCCGACTGGGATGTCACTCCCAATAGATTTATTTATAACACTCACGCTTATACAAGTAATTAACGGTTCATGATAAGGCATAATGGGTTAACGGTACTTAGGCTAATTTGTATTCAAGTAAAAAGTAAAGTAAAGTACTTTAGTCCAAAAGTAAAAACAAGCAATGTATCTCACCCGAGATTTGTAAAATATTCGTAAAAACGGGTGAAAGCGGGGCTATGAAACTCACCTCAAGCAAATTCGTACAACAACGAAAGTTTGATCGAGTATGAAATGGTACAACTCCTAACCGCAACCTAAATGATGTATGCATGCTTTAAGTTGATAAAAATGAAATATGAATATGCATATGAGTTATTTGACTATTTATCACCTTAACATGTCCAAGTTTTACTTTTAAAGTCAAACTATATTTTCGTAAAAGTCAACATTTTAATAAAAAGTTTCTAATACTTTTATAAGAAAATTTGTCCAACTTTGAAGAGCCGTAGCTCGTTACTAAGTCTTTTTATTAAATTTCAAATTTACACTCTTAGTATTTCATATAGTCTACTTATAGTCTAGATACTATTTTCTACGTAACGGTCGTTAAGTCTTTTAAAAGAAATGCTTTTAAAGTAGTACGAATAATAATAAATGAAAACGCAAGTTTTCGACACTTTCAAAGTACAACTTTTGACACTATAAAAGCGGAGTTTATAAAATATATTTATTTAGCCTATTTTAACATATCGCCGTTTATCCGCTATAAATCCATTTTTAACAAATATTAATCAACCATGAAAACGTAACCAAAAGTACTATCTATTTTCCCTTCCACCGATTCTATTCCTATAGTCCACAATCCATCAACGACGCAAATCCACCAATCAATAATCTACAAATCCACTTACAAATCCAACCTCATCCTAAAACTATATAAATCCATAATACTTTCGCAAGTCTTAATATTCAAGTATATCACAACTCGATATATATGAACAAGCGTAAATATAACTTTCGTCAAAATATATATTTACAAAATGATAACGAGCTCAAAAGTGGACTTTTATGTAAGACTTTTATGTGTAAACGTTTTTTTGTATAGTGTTTATAAAAATAACATGTTTGATGATAAAAATATATGAAGATGAAGTGAAAAGTACAAAAATATGCAAGAAATATGTTTACTTACAAAATGAAGAAAATGGATGAAGATTAACCCGAAAATGTAACTATATATAACCCAAACTCGATCTAAAAGTAACCCGAATAAACCAACCAACACACCACTAGTATGTATATAACCCAAGTCTTGAAGATCAAAGAAAAATGAACACCTCTTGTTGCTTGCTTGTGTCGGCCGAACCAAAGAAAAGGAGAGAAAAGAGAACAAAATTTGTTAAGTGTTTATGTGTGTGTGTGAGAAGATGAACTAGTGCTCCTTTTTATACAAACACATGCACATGGTGTGGGGTTCAATTCTATCTCGAGACAAAAGAGGTTGAGAATTACATGAGAAGGACTAAGCAAAATTTTAAAAGGATGTGTGACCACAATGTACTATTGCTAAACTACAAATTTAAAATAGTATGTAAGAATGGTACAAGTATTGTTATGCTAACTACAAATTTCATGGGATGATGTTGGCATGGGGTGGTGTTCGGACGAGCAACAAGGGGGAGGAAGGGGACCAAAAATGATTTTCAAAAATTCAATTTTAAGTATGCATAGTATCTAGACATTTTAGTTTGGGAGGGAATATACATATATACATGCATGAATGGAAACGAAAAATGCTCTATCTACGTAACTCATAAAATTTACGTACATGACACAAATGATGTGTCATTTAGTATAGGTAATTATATTATCAAGTTTTATGATTTATATTTTGCCGACTTTACCAATTAACTAACACTAATGGGCAGTGTACCCGATTAATTGTAGGTTCTGTTGATAGAAATAATGCCTAAAAACGTTATTGATATTTTTTTAACTTCTCTACGTTTTGATAATCACAAAATGCAAAAACGTTTTATGTAAAATTAAACGTAAACAAGTAATTAGTCGTAAATTATCATTTCAAAAATTAATCACTTAAAGGTATGAATAAATAAATGCTTAATTTATGTGTGATCATAGGAATTTTTATTTTTCCTAAACCTTACATTTTTATAAAATGTAACAAACATTTTTAAAACTTATACAAAACATTTATGGTATTTACAAGAAATGTTTTATTCAAAATAAATATTTTGAATTCAAATTTTCTACCTAAAAATAGATAAAACTGATCCAGGAAACACCTTCACTAGAAAACACAAAAATGGGAGCGTCCTACTATGGGCGGCCCCCTTATAGGTATGGGCGGCCCCCTTAGTGATACGGGGGCCGACATAGGAGCTAAGGGGGGCGGCCATGTAAAACGGCTCCTAGCTCTGCCTATAAATAGTAGACTGTTCCCCACATATTTTTTACCTTTTGCACTTACTTTCTTTCTAGGGTTTTTTGCTTTAAATAGCCACGTACTTTTCCAAATATACCCATATGGTACGTGTACTAAATTTATTATCCATATGGTACATGAACTTTACATTTCGTGTCAATATGGTACATTTATTACCGGCTACTTGTAAAACCGGTTACTTTTTTAGGAAATTTTTTTTTTAACTTTTTAAATATTTTTTTTTTCATTATTTCGAAAAAAGTAATTTTTTTTACAAAATTAAAAAAAAAGTTAGTATTTAGGTTAAGTGATATCTTGTTAGTGTGGTTAGTATTTTAGGCCTCAAAATACAAGTGTGTGGTAGATTGGTTCTAGCTAAGATTAGGACTCGACATTTGGCTTAGTGTCAGAATTGGTGTAAGCTACTTGTGTATGGTTTTCTCCGCTTAAAGGGAGTTTGTTGACATAGTGAAGAGAACTCTCGAGTTGGGTACTCGAGGAGTGGAGTAGGGTGAAGAGGAGCTTCATTACCGAACCACTATAAATCCTTGTGTTGTAGTTTGATCTTTCTAACTCTTATCTCTTTACTTGCATATTTATATTGTCTCTTGTTGTCATTTATTTTCTTAACTATATTGTTCATATTGGGTGTACATTGAGATGACATAAATTCGAATCTAAGTTTTTATAAACAAACGATACATTAAATTAAAAAACGGTAAACTATTCAACCCCCCTCCCCCTTCTAGTTTTCCACAATTGGTATTAGAGTCAGGTTAAACAAGATTTTTAAAATAAATTGTATTTTAAAACTTGAATCGGTTTATGGAATCGGAAAAATATTTAGAAGGGCAATCTATGCAAAAACCACCACTATTTGAAAGTGATGGATTTATTTTTAGAAAAATAGATTCAAAACTTATGTGAAATCAAAAGATCTAGATCTTTGGCATGTTATTATCTATGGTGATTTTTCTCCTATTCAAAATAATCTCGAAACTAAAAAGGATGAAATTGTACCATTTGACAAACAAAGTGACGATCTTAAAAAAAGCTTGCTAAAAATAATAAAGCTAAAATGGTAATTTATAATGCTTTGCCACATAAAGAATACGAAAGAATTTTTATGTGTAAAACCGCAAAAGAAATTTGGGATACTTTATTAATCACTCACCAAGGTAATAGTCAAGTCAAGGATAACAAAATAGATCTTCTTGTTCAACAATATGAACAATTTACGATTTCGGAAGAGAAATCGATAGATAATGCTTTTGCTAGATTTAACACTATCATTACTAGTCTAAAAGCACTTGCTGGAGGTTTTTCTAGCAAAAACTATGTTAGGAAATTTCTTAGGGCACTTCATCCTAAATGGCGCGCAAAAGTCATGGCTATTGAAGAGTCAAAGGACTTAACATCACTATCACTTGATGAACTTATCGGCAACTTGAAAGTATATAAAGTAATAATAAATAAAGATTCTGAAATGGTCATAGTCAAAAGAGAACAAAGTAGATCTCTCGCTTTGAAGGCTAAAAAGGAATCTAGTGATGAAGAAAGTTTGACCTCTGATAGTGAAGACGAAGAGTATGCTATGGCCGTGAGAGACTTCAAGAAGTTTTTCAAAAGATGAGGAAGGTTTGTAAGACAACCACGCGATGAAAGAAAGTAGTTCCAAAGAAGTAAAGATGACAAAAATGGTAAAAGCGAAAGAAAATGCTTTAGATGCGGAGATCCAAATCACATCATCGGATAATGCCCAAATCCATCAAGAAGCAAGAACCAAAGGGCGTTTGTTGGAGGAACATGGAGCGATAGCGGCGAAGATGAGGAAGAAAAGACTAAAGACGAAACTTGTCTTGTAGCTTAAGCGTCTAATGAGGTACCTTCCGAAATCAAATTTTATAGTGATGACTTATCGTCAATAGCGAATTAGACTTAGATAGTGAATATAATCGATTATGCAAATTAGGTCTAAAAGTTACGTCTAAAAATAAGTCACTAAAATTAATTAAAAATCGGCTAAAAAATAAGGTACTCGAATTAAAAGAAAAAGTGTCTCGATTAGAGAAAAACAAAGTGATTAATCTTGGATGTAAAACATGTCAAAATAACGAAAAAGAAAAATTTAAGAAGGAAATATCTAAACTTGATCAATTTAATAAAAGCACTCACTCGCTTAAGAAAATGCTAAGTTTTCAAAAACCAACCGGAGATAAATCGGGTCTAGGATATAATTTGGCCGAAGCATCAACAAGTGGAACTAAAAAAATAAATTTTGTAAAATCACAAGAACTTGAAACCAAGTCTATTGAAGAAAAATCCATCGAATTAAATTCAAGTCAGAAACCTAAATATATAATTGTAAACAATATTAAAGTGATCGTTGCAAGTGACGATAAAGTAAAAAGTTTTTATAAACCATCGTTAAAACCCGGAGTTGGATTTACCAAACCCGAAGTAAGGTCAAAAACTCTGCCACCAAAAAGAAATAATAGTTCTCGTACTCGGTCTAAAACACCACAACCTAGGAGAAATCAAAATAATAAAACTACTCAAACACATATCCCACAATGTGGAATAATTCCCAACAACTAAACTATGCTCCATGGGGAAGTTGTCCACCTTTTATGCATCTAAATCAAATGAAACATATGCAAAGGATGTACGGTACTAACAATTTCGGACCCATGAGATATTGGGGACCAAATGTTTGAATTATTATGTTATTTAAATAGATATGCTTGGGAATAAATTTAGAGCCCGACGAGTAGATTAAAGATAGTGGATGCTCAAAACACATGACGGGTAACCGAAAGCTATTCTCTACATACAAAGCATACAACGGAGGTAACGTTATTTTCAGAAGTAATTTACATGGTAAAATCATAGGCAAAGGTACGATCTCTCATGACTCCCTCATTATTGAAAATGTTGAGCACGTAGATAATCTAAAATTTAACTTGCTAAGTGTTGGTCAAATATGTGATAATAAGTGAAAAGTAATATTTACCGAACATGATAGCGAAATAATTAAAGATGAAAAAGTCATAGGTAGAGGAACTAGAAAATGAGGCTTATATGTGATGAAACTAAGAAACAAGCCAGAAGATAAAATATGTCTTGCAACCTTAGATAAAAATTTCACATTATAGCATAGGAGATTAGGTCACGCAAATATGCAATTAATTCAATCTCTAGCATTTAAGGAGTTAGTTAGAAATTTACCCAAGCTTAAATTCGATCGACAGTTTTGTGACGCTTGCAAAATTAGAAAGCAAGCTCATGCTATTCACAAAGCCAAAAATATAGTCTCAACGACTAGTTGTGTGGAAACTAGAAGGGAGGGTTGAATAGTTTTTACCGTTTTAAAATAAACCTTAGATTATCGACTTATGTGAACTCAAGGGATATACACAAGTGTGTATGATAGCAATGCAATAAGTAAATAAGTAATCTACGAAATATGAACAAGTAAAGACAAGAAAGATCAAACCAATGACACAATGATTTATAGTGGTTCGGCTACGAAGCTCCTCTTCGCCCTACTCCACTCCCTAAGTACCCAACTTGAGAGTTATCTTCACTATGTTAACAAGCTCCCTTTAGGCGGAGAAAACCGTACACGTTGCTTACACTTTTTCCGGTACTAAGCTAAATACCAAGTTCTACTTCGAGATAGAACCAATCTAACACACCTTGTATTTTGTGGCCTAAATACTAACCTATCATACACATATGATACACACAGCACACAACACAAGATATACAAGATTAATGATTATCACAAACGTGATGACACAACTAAACTATTAACACTTGAAGCTTGACGTCTTTGTAAGTGTTCTTCACTAATGAGTGGAATGAGTTGATCACTTGTAATGGATTATGTAACAAGCATAATGATCAAAGAATAAAAGATAAAAGATGTATGTTAAAAATATTTGTCAAGAGTTTTTTTCAAATGAAAGCTTAAGATTGCTATTTATAGGCAAGCCTTTGAAATTCAAATCTGTCTCAACCAGCTGGTCCGTGTGACTCACGGATCCACCATTTATTGGATTCGTCCCGTGTATTTGGTGGATCCGTGGGTGGAGTTGGGACAACATTTGTCATTTTGTGATTAACCCCAAATCTATATAAAATATTGTTTTGTACTTAATAAAACTAGTTTATTAGATTCTTCTTGAACAAACTATTTCTTATCACCAATAAAGAAAAGATTTTCTAGATTTGGGAAGATTTAAAAAGATTTTGAAAGATTGTTTCTACTTATGGTTAATTTTATTTTGTCTTACTTGATTAATAAAACTAGCTTATAATTAATCATGTGTTAACTTAAATCATTTGATTAGAAAAGGTTTATGCAAATGATAATATTTTTCTTTGATCATTAACTATGTTTAATATTGTCATATTCATATCTTAAGTGATTTGTCGTCGTCAAGTAACTTTCGACTAAATAACTTGTTACATAAACTTTTACGTAGTATGAGATTATATTTGTTATTATCAAAACATGAAGATCATTAAATATAAATATCGTTTTTGCGAAAATATTTGTATTAAAAATCTCCTCTTTTTTGATGATGACAAAATATAAACTCATGCTTATTTAAAAGTTACTAAATAAGTATTTAGTAGATGAGTTTACATATCTTCTCCCCCTTTTTGTCGAAGCAAAAAGTGTTGTAGAGGCGGTCCTTACAAGTCTTGTTTTGACGAATGCTAAGTCACTTGGTTATGAATACAAAGTAGAAAATAACGACAAAGTTGCAAGTGCTCCCCCTTGGTGTATACTTCCCCTAGCTTGGGGCACCAAGGAATCGATCTATGGATGCGTGCTACAAAACAAAGTTAGTAGACAAGCAAATATATATATGACAACCACATATGCACACATATACATTTTACGCAATAAACATCCATCAACAACATAACAAAAAAAGATAATGTTAAATCAATTTTAAGGAATAAAACATAAAATTTGGCGTAAAAGCCATTACATAATAAGCTTAAGCTAGAAGCGAAAACAATTAAAGATCTAATTTTGGGATAAATATCATTTTCCTATATAATCTGAGGGGTGAGGTGAGACTGCCATGCGGCTAATGCGGGAAGTAAGGTGGGTGTAATGAAGAGCCGATGTGGTGTCGAATGTATGAGAACATGTAGTTGACACGGTTTAGGAGCATTTGGATTTCATGCCTTGTAGTGCTACAACATTGACAAAACATGTTGTGGAGGTGAGGCATGTTGTTTGGATGAACAAAATCCAAGATGTTTGGAGGATTAGGAAAATCTTGATTTCCAAGATTTGGTGGTGGATGGTGAATGTTTTCAAGTGGGGTGCATTATTGTGGAGTTGACGTGTATTGTTGTTAATGTTAACAAACAATGGTTGAGTGGATGGTAGTAGTTCAAATCCGGGTGGTAGATTTAGAAAACCAGGAGGTGGTCGCAAGACACGTGGTGGTGGAGATGGATTAGAAGGGTCCGATGGCTAATTGTCCATCGTTGACACATAAGGGATATTTGGTGGCATTTGTAGTGGAGGAAGTTCTTGAGGTTCTTGTTTTATTGGAATGACAAAACAAAGTTTAGGTGGAGGTGCAACGTGAGTTGGTGTCCGAGACTCACTTGGTGATGATGATGAGGTGTAGTGTGTACTCTTGCTAGAGATGAATTTTGATGGAGCTTGTGGTGGTAAGAGGGATTTCTTTCTAAGAGGTGGTGAAGGAGTTCTCTCTTTTGGTTGTTCCTTACTTAAGGATGTTAGATTAACATAGTTTAGATACTTGACACTCATTCTTGCGGTTTTTCTTTTGAAGTTTGGTGAATTTGTTTTGGATGAACTAGTCATGATGATGAACTAGTAATGTTGCATATGAGAAATGTGGAGGAAGTGTAAAGAAAATGGTGTTTGAAGGTGATGATTATAAGGTAAAAGTGGTGATATGAATTGTATAATGGTTCTTAGATTATATGGAGAACATGTTATATCTTAAGGTTTAAGATCCCACATCGTATCATATAGCATGGTTATAAAATAAAGTAGAAAAGGTTAAAAAACAAGAAAATTTGAATTTTGGCGCCTAGACTGGTAAGCCACGAATCTACCATAACAACGTACGAATCTACCATATGGTGGATCTGTTGGTCGCAGGTTTCAACAAAAGTGACCAGAACTACACTTTTCACCCAAAACTCAAAACATATTATCATTCAAACATCATTATATACTACCAAAAAATATTGACGTGATGAGATATCCAGAAAGCATAGCATAATAAATACGTGGTTTATGGTGATTTCAATGAGAAAATATTATAAATGAAATATAATACTATTTCTATGTGTGTATTTTTATGGACTTGATGTGGGTGTGCGGTTTGCTTGACTCAAACAAAAGAAAAATAGCGATAATACTAGTAATAAGCAAACCTTAATGCACAACCTATGTTTGATATTGCTCTAGATGAATAGTTAGAAAAATGCTTATGAATTAAGCACCGCGTATATACATTCATGAGACCTAATGCATGAAGAAAAAGTTTTTGCGTTGTATTAACAATGTAGTTAAAGAACCCTTGTTTTGAAAAGTTTCTAAAAGAGAGGTTTTATTCAAAAATTCATAACTTGGGGTCTTTGGCGAAAAATGATTTTTATCGAATCGCTTCAATTATATACTAATAGTTATACATTGCCATATTTTAGTTCTAATTGTGCGAAAATAGTATGAAAAATTAAAATCCTCAATTTTTTTTAATTTAAGCAAAATCTAAACCCTAGACACAAAATTAAAAAGAAAATAAGATGAAATCACTTACAATAGTAGTCTTAGATTGATGATTTGTTGATGATCTTTGTGATTAATTGCTCCAATTGCCTCTAATTATGATTTAGTTTGGAGGGTTTTAGTGTTTTGGTTCGTGGGTGTTGGGATTTATTGATTTGATGATACAAAGGAATAAAACAAAAGGGTCTAGTTCGACATTATTGAATTCTAGAAGTTGGAGGATTCTAGAAGACTTGCTTAAAAAGATAAAGATCAAGATTAGGAAAGATTTAGTTTCCTAATACAATTAGATTTCCTTTGTAAGTCTAGATGGACTCTATATAAAGAGATCCCTAGATATTGTTTATGTGTGTGTTTTTAAGGTGTTTTAATCATGTTTTAGGAAAACATCAACGATCTCACCACTTGAGATCGTTTTAGCCCTAAGATCAAAGGTGTCTTTGATCCCTGTTACAGTTAGGTAACACGTTCTATCATGATCAAATAGAATTGAGGCTTATGTGAATGTAAACCTTGTTAATAACATTGTCTTTGTTTAAATTCCACTGCGCAATAACAACCTTTGTTATTTTTATATATTATAGATCCTAGATGAGTTCTAAACGATCTTCACACACATTATTCACAAGATAAGATTTGAGATTGTACATGACAATCATTCAATACGTGTCATCAGTCTGTAGTCCATCTCGAGTTCCCTAGCACCAACCAATCTTTCCAGATTCTGAATGATTCGCCTTTCAAGCATCTGCTTATCAATCAAATCCACCATAAGACCCTACCTTCTTCTATCCATTGCTGACCATTTTCTATAAGGCATTTCATTGTTATACCCCAGTCGAAAGTCTTGCAACCGATGATGAAGTTTGTCACAAACAAGCTTGAGTGTCCCGTCCGAGAACTTGTAAAACTCATCAGCTCGCATCTCTCTTTTTTGTTTGTTCAAGTCTTCATATATCACCCCTGGTGGGTCAAATGATGGAGTGTAGAGTTATTTGAATTTGATTCCAAGAAAGGTCTTTTGAGGTTTGGTGAGATTAAGCTTCTTTTGGTAACTCTCCACACCAAGCTGAAGATCCTCGACTCGTCTTTTGATGATACTTTTGATGACAAGACTTCTTGAGAACATACGAAGAGCCACAATAAATTTAACAATATAAAGTCCTTCGAGTTGGAATAACTTGTGTTAAACGGCAAGAAGAAGCATGTCTTCAATGTCGTTCAATTGTGGATCAACAAAGTCACCTTCTTTAAACTTAGATAGCTGTCGATCAGCTCTTCTCACCACAATCTCTTTCAAGTGACCATAACCATGCAATCACTCAAATTTCACACTGACTACACTGAGAATCTTCTGAGTAGAGTAGACCTTGTGCTTGAAAATTTTGTTAATCTGAGATCTATATCATAACTGATGCTTGTCGCCGCAGTGCTTGATCCCCTTTTTCGCATCTTTGTCATACCTTACTTTGGTAGCACTCCAAAGTGAAGGGACCATGTCTTCAATTCACACTAATTCATACCGAGCTACTTTTATCTACGTGATAGACGTAGTGTACTTCTTAACAGGATCTGATGATTTTTAGAAATTCTAGATCATTGTTGAAGAAGTATCTGCAGCAACGGTTAGATGAACGGGAACGACCTTTCAAGGGAAGATGTTTGGTCAGGTCAAAGAGACAACGATCTCCTTCTGGATTGTTCCAATCAAGTTTGTCGCACTCTTCTATGTTTTACTCAAGTTCAATGCTGCTTTTGCATTTGCCTTTTAACAGCTTGTAGACTGTTCCTACTATGTATGCTTGAGTAAGATTGTCTATCTTGAGACGATTCATAGCATACTTGGAGAAATCAATCAGATTTGCCATTAGTTCATCGAATGTGAGCGGATTCTTTGCAACAGACACCATATTGTTGAACCAAGGTTGTTCATGTTGATCAACTACAACTTGACGCTTGTTCCATTTTGGATTAGGTGTAGGAGGCCTTGGAGTTTGTGTGAACCAATTGTGTATGGGAGTCTTGTCTGTCTTAGGTTCTGAAGCATCTTGTAGTTTATCATCATCGTTAACCACATATTTATTTGTAGTGTTCTCCATTTCATCCATTACTATAACACCCCCAAATTAGGTCGCATCAAAATTATGTCTGGGAGTGTTACTTCATGGGTACTTTTGCACAAGCTATGAGAGAATGACCTTTAAACGTTTTGTTTAAAAAGTATTCTTGTATTGTTTAGACTCTAATGCACATCAAGTAAGCCAAGCATCTAATTCACTTGAGAAAAACATGCTTAAAAGTGTCAACATAAAGTTGGTGAGTTCATAGGTTTGTTTAAGTATAAATATTGAACTAAAGATTTGCAAAGTGTGTATGACCATTTCAACACTTATAATAGTCACAAAAATGTATGTATGAAAGTTGGACCGAAGTTGTTTAAAGTATGCATGATAATTGAAAATATCACGAAATATTTCAAGTATGTATTGCCAAATGAGTGATTGTGATTACTCTAAGTTCATAAAACCGAGGCTCAGACTTGTATGCCACTTTATTCAAGACACCGTAAATTTTCATGTTCATGTAAATGTCGTTCTTTGCTCCGACATGGTATAACGTTCGTTGGCTCGGTAATGTCAACACCAGTGATAGCTAATCACCCAAACGGGGCTGTCACACCCGAATAGATCTATTTTATAACATTCGCGTCTACCAACTTGTAGTTAACAGTTCAATCCGCTTAAGCTAATCCGTAATCATTTGAGTGAAAGTCAAGTATGTGTTTGCGTCCAAAAATGAAATCAAGTATTGTATCTCATCGTGAGATATGTAAATTAATTTGTAAACGAGTTGTAAATGAGCATGTAATGAGTTTGAATCAACAATGTAAATGATTTTGTAAACAAGCATGTTCTCACCCCAAAAGTATATGTAAAACAAGTAAAACATGAGCTATAAACTCACCTTAGTGAATGAAATTTGATTATACAAATCAAAAGAGTGAAACGTCACGGAAAGTCCGAATGCAACCTAATTAATTATAGGTCGTATGAGGCAATGCACTTTGAATAACTAATACAACATATAATTCAATATAGTTACATCACCACCTATATATGTTTGTTTAATTTATAAAATTAAACAATTTGTAATTTGTAAGATAAATGTCTATGTATTTGTATTTGAAAAAATAGTATGCTTGTCCAACAATTGATTATTTATAAATAATAATTGTTTTAACACCTTTATGTATTTATATAATGATATTATATAAATAGTTTAATTGATTTCATAAAAATAGTGCACAAATATAAAAATAATGCATAAGGTTTTATAAACCTTATACCTTTTTCGTTTTAACTCCGTTTAACACGTTCTTTGTGTTCACGGTTTTGTATCAAGAATATTTATCAAAATATTATATTTATAATATTTTAGCCATTAATGAACATTAACTTTACTGTTTCTGTAAAATTATATAAATCTACTTTTATATAATTAATTGTTGTAACCCTGTAAAAACCATAACTCATTCATTATAACCTTGTTTTTTGAGTTCTTTATAGTTTTCGAAAGCTCATGACATCTACTTTCTCAGAAAAATATCAAATAAATTTTATCAGGTTCGTACTGTTTCAGTTTTTATAAAATTACTTTTATAAAAACACTTTTTATAGTAAATTTGTAAAATGTATAACTCCTTCATTATAATTTGGTTTTTCGAGTTTCTTATATATTTGGATTCCTCGTAAAAACTAATTTCAGAAAAAAATATAAAATATTTTTCATCATATTTGTAAAGTTTCAGATTTTATAAAGTTACTTTTATGAAATCACTTTTTATCGTAATCTTGCAAACTCGGTAACTTCTTTGTTATAATTTAGATTTTTGAGTTCTTTATATGTTTACGATCCTCATAATATGTACTATTTATTTCACGAATTAAAATAGAATGTTTTAGGTCTTTAAATTAAATGTGTATAAAACTTATTTTATAAACATTTTGGCATAAATGAATTACTACAAGTCCTCTACTCTATGTAATAACACATCTTTGATATAATTTAAGTCCTTAATTTGTGTCCATCAAATATAGTCCAAGTTTGTCCAAGAACATGTCTATTATATTTATTTACTCATATAAACTATATAAATAAATAAATAACCATAAATTATATAAATTTATCCATTGCTTGTAAATTTATAAATAAAACATATTCTCATATTTTTAACATCATTTTAACCATGAACAAAGTGAAATTTGAATTTAAACAAGTGTGTGATTATTTTATAAACTTTATAAATTAAACCCTAGGTCATGATTAACTACACATCAATTATATAAAACATGAAATTAATATATTGAAGAGATTAGGGTTTTAGGTAAACCATAAATGAGTGTATGAAGGTGATAACACAAGCAAGACCCAAGTATTAACCAAGAAACCCTTGTTTCTAAACAAAAAAAACCCTAGCTTTCTTATACTTGAACAACCCTTTTAATCAACCAACCAAGCTTCCACAACCCTTTATAATACCTTAGATATGTTGTATATCAACCCTTGTATACTTGTACCACCTTAGAAATCAAAGATTATGAAAGTTTTGTGAGTGTTGTGTGAACCGTGACCCTTTGAGAGAAAACAAGGAGTTTTTGTGTTTGATTTCTTGCAAATGTTAAGTGTACGTGTTAAATTTACTTTATAGCTAGGATATATACTACAAGACTTGTAGAATACCACTTAATCAAACCATGGGATGGTATACACAAGGGGGCCAGTTTATTTGAGCTAGAAGTAAGGGTTTTGGAGTTTTAATAATGTTAGGGATATGATATGTGTAAGAGACAACATGGTGAATGTAAGATTGACAAGATATAACACTTAGGCATGCTTTCTTTTCTTTTCTTTCCCTTAGTTTCAGCCGAACAAAAGAAGGAGTGTGGGGGACAGCATTTGCTTTGAAATCCCATGGACAAAGCTTGAATATGATCCCTTGGTTAATGGTTATTGTTGTTTATGTGTTAGTGGGTTATTGTTTGATTTAAATTCAATTTTATGCATGTGTTTGTGTTTGTAACTGGATATGGTGAATATGTGTAAGTATAGTTTGTAAATTTTGGATAATGGGTATTATGGTGGGTATTTGTTGAAGTATAGATGGGTTTATGTGTTTACATGCATGCATGGATGCCTAAAACGCGAACCGGGTGTGTTTTATGTAAAGTACGAAAATAAATCATGAAATGTTATACATTATACTTCTAATAATGTTATAACACTTACTGAACGTAAACTTTTAATTGTTCGATGCCCGTTTACGTTGAATGCTTATTTTTAGTTTACGCGATTTAACTAAGAGATTTAAATAAAAAGCAAACGCGTAAAAGTTTAAAATAAATAGTTGAATATTTATTAATGTAAAATGACGTGAAAATGCAGATTGTTACATTCTCTCGGTGCTAAAAGAATTTCGTCCCGAAATTCAGGTTGTGTTGCCTTCCGGAATGGTGTTGGTGAAGAGGTGTGTGTTTCAATTTCTTGATGGTGGTTAAACTTGCTGGTGGATTGTCCTACGATGATTAACGATGCGTCTTTGACCTTTTGGTTTAAGGTTTGGTATAAGATGATGTCGTCTTTTTAGTAAGATGGTGTAAGAGTTTACTTAGTTATTATGATTATTAGTTTGGTTCCTCGTGATAAATACGTATTATGAATACGCACACAAAACTTGATATAAATAGAAAATTAGTTTTTGACAAGTGTTTCATGGTGACTACTCTCAGCATGACATGGTCCTTCCTGAATTATACATAGGTGATCAGGCTATGTATATTTGAGGGCTAACCATGCGATGCTCATTTTCGTCAAAATAGTGTTATGTGAAAAGTAGTATCAAAATGGTTTACATTATGAGAAAATAATTCACAAGATAGGAACGAGGTAGTTTATAGGATGACAACAAAATGATTTGTGAGATGACCGTACGAATATGACAGTAGCTCAAGATGGTAAAATAATTTATGCGACGGAAACACAATAGTTCCATTAGGTAAAAATATAATGTTAGTTTATTTTACGACAGTGAAATAATTTGTCAATGATAGGAAAATGGTTTATCATGTAATAGTGAAATGTTTCATAAAGTCATAATATTTTAGTAAGTGGCTTGCATGAATAAGTAGAGAGTTGAAATATGATTGACGAGATTTTCACAACACCATAATTTGATAAATACTTGGGTTCGTTGTTTCTTCCCACCAAAAGACTACATGTTTTCTTAATACTACAAATCTCCAATACAAGCTAGTACATAAATCATGAAGCAAGATGTCTATGAGCGCTGTCCGAACTGACTGGTCACGAGCTCCTTGAGCTTCCTGAAGTCCTCTAGGTCTTGACGGTGGGACTCCTGAACCGCAGCCAACTGCTGCTCAATCTTAATACGAGCCTGCCTCTCATGGTTACGAGTAATCTTCTCGATTGCCTCAGTAGTCTTAATCCTAGCACGCAGTGAAGCATTCTATGCCTTAGCAATGTCTACCCTAAATCTCAAAGCTGTCAGCTCCTCCTGTATGGGCACTTCTAACAAATGCTCCTGTATGCCTCGTATAGCCTCCTTGTGTTGGGCTTGTGTCCTCAAAATTACCGCTGCAGGAAACACAACTGCAGCGATGGGCTCTGGGTGGATGATATCCACCTTGATATCGATCAGGTCTACAAGATTCTCCTCAGCAGAGACATAAATAGTAGGTACAGCCATAACCTGCACAAGCAAAAGTTTATATAAAATTGCCTTTATATGAAACCATGCAGAATGCGTGCAGTATAGAAGGTGAACGTGATGCAAGATGATGATGCAAGAAGATGCATGGTGAATAAATATGCACACATGGTAGGGATTAAAACATATGTTAGATGTTAGAAAAAGACTCGGTCACCTAGTGTATTTAATTGTTTATTAATAGCTCGTAGTTAATAGTTTATCGTATGACTTTCGGTAATTAACCAAGTACTAATACCCGATATATTGTAAGAACTATATAAGCCTCTTCCAACTTTGGAAGATGTAAGCTAGTCATTATTCATTTTCCTTTTACACATACATTTCTCTCTCTAGAAATATCTCTCTATGTGTTTCTCACTCTAGAAACTAGCCAAGTCCAAGAATCGACCTCGTGTTATGATATACCACAATTGGTATCAGAGCACATGGGATGATTAGATCGTGTGTATGTGCGATTTCTTGCTTGTTCTAGATCGAAAAGTGTACTATTGAAGGTTCTTAGCTCGTTTTTTTATTTCTCCAGATTTTGATGTTTGTAATGTTAAAGTTTGGGTGTTTCTAGTTGCTATTATCTTGTGGTACTGTGCTGTGCAAAAGAAATCAAGCAAAATCGTTCAAAAGGGTGATTTATAAGTGTTTTTGTGTGATAAAAGTCGTTGTTCTTCGTGGAGGTTTGTCAGAATTTCTTCACAGCGGTTTGCTAAAATAGAATATTTTATTTAGTAGGTGACCAATTGTCTAACACACGGCGGGTTACTTTGGTGGCGAGTTGCTTAACATCGCGGCGAGTTGTTCACACGGCGGTTTGCTTTATTGTAATAGGCAGCGGTTTGAACAGGTTGACAGCGGTTTGAATATTTTAATAACAAATATCTAAAAGAAGCTACGACGGTTTGAACAATAGGCGGCGGGTTGCTTGAAATTGCAAACGGCGGTTTGCCTCACTAAACCAGCGGTGGGTTGCTTTTATTTCATCGCGGCGAGTTGCTAATCTGGCGGCGAGTTGAGCAACTGTTTGATCACTTTGGAATTTATTCAAACTTAGGACTTAATATCACTATAACATAAACAAATACGTTAACCTCACCACTTTTAACGTATACTCACTAATCATTGATCGATCAAAACATATCATATCATAATAAAACAAGATGTCTAGTATGTCAGAAGATATCCAGTGTGCCTGTTCTGATACACGCCCACCAATGCTTGATAGAACAGACTTTGAATCTTGGCAACAACGTATACGTCTGTACTGTCTGGGAAAGGATAATGGAGAGAATATAATGAAGTCCATTAATGAAGGTCCATTTCATATGGGAACGGTCTCAGATATTATTGCTGCAGGAACTGAGGGTGCAGTTCAACAAGGTCCAGTACGTGCTAGAGTCCTTAACGACCTTTCAGCTGAAGAAAAGGAAAGGTATAAAGCTGACATTCGTGCAACAAATATCCTACTTCAAGGTATACCAAAAGACATCTACTCACTCATCAACCACTATACTGACGCCAAAGACATTTGGGACAATGTGAAGATGATTCTGGAAGGTTCTGAGTTAACAAAGGATGACAGGGAATCTCAGTTATACGATGAATTTGAACACTTCCGTCAAATCAAAGGAGAAACCATTCACGGATACTATGTTAGGTTTACGAAGCTCATTAATGACATGAGAAACATCAAGATGACCATGCCCAGGATGCAGCTTAACTCTAAGTTTGTGAACAACATGTTACCTGAGTGGAGTAGATTCATAACTGAAGTCAAACTTAACAGAGGTTTGAAGGAGTCTAATTTTGATCAGCTTTATGCCTATTTGAAGCAACATGAGGTACATGCTAATGAGAACAGAACAATGATGGAAAGGTTCCTTCAACCAACTAATGATCCTTTGGCACTAGTGTCGAATGCCTCAGTTCAGCAGTATCCAACACAATCATCCAAGTCTCCTCAATCCTCAAATGAACCATCTCCTGCTGACAACTTTCAACTGGACTCAGGAAGTTCTTCAACTGAAAACTTGATTGAAAGTTTATCCAACTCACTTGCCCTCCTCACTCAATCGTACAAATCACATCTTCCTCAAACAAACAATCAACTTAGAACGTCATCTAATGCAAGGAACAAAGCTACTATTCAAGACGACAGAGTTGTTGTTCAAGATGTCCGTGGAAGATACAATTTCAGAGAAACAATCCAAGAGGAAATGTTGTAGATGGGAATGTAGGAGGTCAGAACAGAGGAGGCATTATTAATCCTGGACCAGCCAAACCCATTAAGTGCTACAACTGTAACGGACTAGGGCACATAGCACGAGAATGTCCAAGGCCGAAGCGACTTAAAGATTCAGACTACTTCAAGGACAAGATGCTACTAATGCAAGCCCAGGAGAGTGGTGCAGTACTGGATGTTGATGATGATGTGGATGATTCACCCGAGAATGATTTGGCACTCAACGTGGACCATGTCTTTGAAGCTGATGAATGTGATGCATTCGACTCTGATGTTGA